>VWZN01001408.1:0-10566 GCA_013396955.1 Regulus satrapa | reverse complement strand
CAGCAAAGTTTCCTGCTTTCCAACATGCTGTGAATCCTCTCTTCTGCATGGACTGTCTAAAGCAGACCATGAACACAGTGTGTGATATAGGTTAATTTACCTTGAAAGTGGTATGCTAAGTTACCATGCAACCAACACTTGCATTCCTATGAAAAAATATAATCTCAAATTCAGTCAGGGTAACCAATTAGTGTAATTTCATAGCCACTGATTACAGAAGCATTGAAATCAGTGGGAAATTCTCAGGCATTTCACTCAAACAGGGTAAACTCCAAAGAAAGTGGCTCAAAGAAAGGTGAGAAACTATTAATAAAATGTTCCGTTTAAACCAGAATCTTCTGATGCTTTAAGTCAATCAATGCCCTACAAAAAAGAAGCATTCTGTTTTCAAAGTTTTAAAATTCTCTCAATAGATGTACAGTGATTTCACTGTAACTCATTGGCAGCAGAGGAACCCTAGTAGACTATCTGGAGTCTCGGATCTTACTCCAAGGTGAATCATAACAGGCCTTGCATAAGTGTGTTTCCTCTTTTGTAGGAAGCAGAGATGAAAAAGCTGTATCAAAGGGGTTTGTTGTTTTGTTGAGGTTTTTAATTTCTAGAAAAATACCTAGACTTGCATTCTCTTCATCCATCAGCAGCCATGGTAGTTTGAGAGCACTCTCCATCTGCTCAGAGCTGAAGCTGGTACAATAAGATCTGCAGCAATGGACACACTTCAATTTGAAGGTTGCACTGATGTTCAAACAACTTTTAGTGGTGTTCTGTCCCAGCTATTTTTTCTAATGGAATGTGTTAGCTATGCATTTCAAAATAAGAAATTTTGCCAAAAGATTAGGAAACTTCAGGAGTTTCCACTGAGTAATGTTCTTCTTTCTATTGTTTCAGGGTTAGGGCTTTTTCCCCCCAATACTTCAATAAAACATTTCTTCATTAGCTTTTTTCTAGAGGAGCTCTGAAAAGTTCACTTTCCAAAAGCAAAGTTCACCAGTCAAATTACCTTCTTTTCCTTCCAGAAATTAAATACATATAAGAAGGAATTTTCCCCCCATCCTTCATCATAGGAATGATAATAAATTAGTTTTTTAAAAAGTGCCACATTCTAGTTTTGTAATCATTGTTTCCTCTCTGCTCTGAGATTTAAAATTAAACGGATGATCTGAAGCTTTAACACAAGTGAATATTTAGCAATACTCTAATTCCAGACACAAAAATTACCCACAAAAATGATAGAAATTGAAAGGAATATTAAAACAAAACAGGTGGTATCAGATATCTGATATTCAATTATGGCAAACTGCCTTGAGGTTTGAGGCAATTTTTGGAGTGTGAGTGCTTAAAGCCTAGCATAGTTCTTTTGGGCTTTGCATCCTCATAGGGGACATTCAAAGTAGCTTCTTCTAAAGGTTTATTAGAATATTTAAGGCTTAAAGGCAAGTCAGCTGAGGGAAGAACAAAGCATACGAATCATCCGATATTACTCCCTGTTGAAATTGTAGATAAAAAATTTTGATAAAAAAATAACCTTTTAGATGTTTGGTTTTGGGTTTTATTTTTGGGGGTTTTTGGGTTTTTTGTTTTTGTTTTTGTTTTTAATCAATACATGTATTTATTTGCAGTATCATAAACTGTTTAGACCGTGCCTCACTGCTTGGAGTATAGCAAGTGGGATCCTTAAAGGAGGCAAACAGGATGGGACACACAACATGAAAGCAAGCTAAGAGATATTACTGTACTTCTTTTACTGCAGGATAATGGATTATTGCCTGAGAAGTACTCTGTGATATGACTATCCACATTCTGTTTCACAATATGTGGGGTTATTCATGTAAGTGTGTTTACTAGATTTAAATCTTCTGGGCTAAGGTATTATTTTAATCTCTCTTTAAACAATGTTCTTTCATTCTCTGTAAAGTGATCCCTGAAGATGTCTCAGGATGTTGGAAACCCTTTGCGACTTTGCTCCAACTTTGTCCTCAGATGTTACAGAACGTGTCAGAAAATACACTGACTTACGTGTATTTAAAAACTTAAGAGATCGCAACAGTGATGAAATAGTATTACTACTTTGGGCATATACACCCTCATTAATCTGATGATCCAAACCTGTTCTGCAAATACTAAAAATTAATTAAGATAGACATACAGAGAGACTAAAGCCGTCAAATCTGCCTAAGGCATTTGGACACCCTCTTCCCATTAAAATTTATATTACACAAGGCATTACAGTTGTTGCCCTTTCAGCCAAATCATGGACTGAATGTTTCTAGAACCTCTCTGCCTCTTCATCCTTGAGGATGGCCTTGTCAAGCTGTGCTTGAGTCACATTGGCAGGTTACTGAAGAAATGCTTATATTCACGCTGCAGTCATTATGTTCTCCAAGGCTGCTAAGTCCTCTGATTCAGGAATTCAAATTATAGGAAGAAAAGTATTTTCTGTTATTTAAACCTCTAGTATTTGTTTTAATTTGGTTTGGTTTTTTTTTTAAATGACATTTGCAATGACCATTTGGTCCTTCTGGCTAGGAAAAGACATGTATAGCCTGTATGGAAGGAAAGGAACAAAAGTTAAATTTCCCTCATCCATAACCCCAGCTTAAAAATAGCTTCTCTGGTTCTTATGGCAGATATTACATACGCATGACTTAAAATGAAGAGCAAAATACCATCTTTTCAAGGTTTTGAAGAGCATATAATGCCACTTATGTGCAATTAAACTTGAAAACGACGCTAAATGCCATGCTACAGCTGCAAACCCAAAAAAGCTTGCCTGGAAGACAACAGCCTAAAGCAAAACCATAAATCCTGCTCACAGCAAACCTACTACAAGGAAGTCAACATTACATTTTAAAGAACACTGCTTTCCTAGCACACATTTATAACCACTTCAAAATCTGAGGTTTTGAGTCTGAAACTTTTGGGTACTGACTGGGGATGGACAGAACTGAAAAGACCATTCAGGATTAAATGGCTGCCTCACTAGATGACTATTGTTAAACATACCCTTGTATTATATCACCCTTGTTTTAGCCCTCTTGCTAAATAAATATTAAATAAATAAATTATTAATTAAATAAATTCATATGCAATTGAGAACTAGAGCAACATACCCTCCCTCATCTGCAGTGGAACTGCTCTGTGCTGGAAATGAGAACACTCTATGACCAGCAGGGAGGACCCTGGGGTTGCATAAAAATAAACAAATCACTTAGCCTTTACACATTCGCAAAACAATATCTTGGCTTACTTGGCTTTATCTCCAATAAAATTCTCTTATATATAGTCAATGCAAAACACACCTGAGGAAAATGCTACTCCTCCTCAACCTGTGTCTGTTAGAAACTGCAATTGTGCCTTCCTGAGGTAGACATACCTGGATTTTGTGCACAAAAAGATGTTTACCGGTCTCCTGCTCATGATTCAGCGTCTTTGGAGAGACACTTTGCCCGTGGTCCAGGAATTTTGAGTTTTCCTACCTGACTTATGGGTTGGGAATATGTCTTAGCAAGTGTATGCACACAGACGCTTAATTTTAGGACGAAGGAGTGGGTTTGCTGAAGGTAAGAGAGGAATTGAAGACATGCTAAAGAATGTCTCATGCCTTTGAAATTTCTCCTACAACTACCCTAACAAATTGTGGCAATTAACATGCTGTTAGTGTTAGATGTATGCAGCCAGTGCAGGTGCTAATAATTGAAAAAGCATTTAGAGCTTTTACACCCTGGCTGAATATTTCATGATGTGCTGCATGTTTCACTATTTACTCAGTGGGCCTCTGTCACTTCAATCTTCTCTGACTGCTTTGACTGGTGCTATAAAGCTCAACCGAGATGGAGTGACGGCTTGTCACAGGAAAACTCCACTGACTCTAGCAGCTCGCTGGGACTCGCTGTGAAGGTTGTCACGACATTCTGATGGAATTCAGCAAATGTTTTGTGACTAATACACCCAACATTTGTCGGCTACCATTAGCCATTCCCTGTGACCCTGCAGTCTGTGTGGATGGCATTAAGTTGTAATGAGAATTTGTTGCCTCTGTGTGTTACACTAATGACACTCTCGCACTGATCTTTCCTTTCACAGGTTAATCAGAAAAGAAATTTGTAAGGATTTAGTGCCCAGATGCACCAGGCTTTAGGAAAGAAAATGCAGTGTGACAACAGAAAGAAAACCTGCATTTTACTGATAAATGCTTTCATTGTCATATTCAGAAGCCATCCTAATATTACTACAATCTCACACTGTTGTTTTCCCTAAATCTAGGAAGAAGACTATATCTAATGCAGTGGTTGGTATCTAGTGTCTTGTCCAGTTCATGGGTTGAACTACAGTGTTAATTCACCTTTCTCTCCTCTTGCTCTGCCCAGATGTTATTATTCTCAGAAGCATTTCTGAATATTTCCCATTAACTTATCAAAACTACTAAAAACACTGATATAAAGCTGTTTACTGTAAGAGTCTTGTTTTTTAAAGTATCTTGATACCTGATATGATCAGAATATGCTCCACAAAAAAAAAAGTACCAAACTTTGAGATATTAGCATAAGCAATTTAATGAGGGGGAGACAGGGCACAAATTCAATGTGTCTTTTGTTTTAAATGTTTCCCATTCAGATCTACTGAAACTGCAGAACTAGAAATCTTTGAGGGGTAGGAGAATGTACCTGAAAAAATAATTTCTCATTTGTGAAAATAAACCTTCTATTGCCTTGATATGAGTGGATCTTCTCTTACCCTGAACATTCTAAAAATAACATTTTTCTTCTGCTGGAAAATTCTCCTTTCTTTTCACGCTCTCTCATCCCAAAAAGACTTGTGCAAGATTTCAAGTGAAGGACCCATGCTGAAGCAGCCTGTCCTTGAAGGACTGCACTCAGTGGAGCAGTGATGACCCAGACTGCAGCAGCTTGCTGCCTGTGGAATGCACTCACACTGGAGAAGCGCATGGAGAAGTCTCCCATTGGATAGACCCCACACTGAAGACAGGGAAGGACTCCTCTCCCTGAGCAGAGGGAGAAATGGCATGTGATCACTGACCAGCAATCCCACTCCTCGTCTCCCTGCACCTCTGGAGGCATGAGGTAAAGCTGGGAAGGAGGAAGAGGTGGGAAGAAGATGTTTCAAGGTCTGTTTATACTTGTCATTACTTTGCTCTGATTTTGTTAGCAATATATTCAATTAATACCTCTAATGCAAGTCTGGTTTGTGAGTGATCTCTGTCATTATCTCAATCCATGAGCCCTTTGTATTTTGTCTCCCCTGCCCAGCTGTGGAGGGCAGTGAGATAGCAACTTTTGAGGGTGTCTGGCATCAGCCAGAATCAACTCACTACAGTATTTTTGAAACCTGGGTACCATTATTCAGACCAAGAAGCCAGTCATTCAACACAGAAATGGAAAGGAGACAAATTAAATGGGAACCCAAAGTTACCAGTTTGTGGTCTACCAATGGCAGCAAGAGTCAGGAGGCTAAGAGATACTACCACGTATCATTTAAATAATTGAATTCTATACTATTGTTAAAAACTGGTATAAGGCAACATGGTAATCACTGAATTACTCCCGTTATTCATGTTGGCTGTAGTAAACTCATAAATCAGAATCGGAAACAAATCATGCTATTATATACCTACTGTGCTGCAGCTTGGTTATCATTGCATATTAGCATTGCATAAAATCTGGATATAAATTTGAGAGTACAAAATGGAAACTTCCAAGGCTGAGAGACATAAATATATACCATTATTATTGTTAATCAGCAGGCTTTCACATTTTCAAACCTTACCTTCATGTCTGGTTTAAGGGAAAACAATCAGAGTCAACTTATTTTACCAGTTTTGGCTTGAGATATGCTTTCCTAGATCTGCCATCACTTTTTTTTGTTTGTTGATAGAATTATCAGAAAGCTCACAATTTCAATTCATGGAAGGGCAGCACTATAATGGCAGAGGCAATGCAAATTCATGCTGAGTGGCACTAGCAGAAATGTGTATGCACATTTAAGTGTATGTGGCTTAGTGGGTGGATGAGGAGATAAATGTGCACAGCCATTGTTCATATACTTAAAATATTATATATAACTTCAGGAAAAAAGACAGGAGGTTTCCTTCTCAACTTCAGATAAATAATCTCATTAGGCTCCTGGAAATGTATGCCAAGGAGCTCACTTTTATTTCGTGTGTCATTTAGCCGGATCTTGACAGTTTCTGAGCAAGTTTTATTGTTTGGTTGGGAATTATTTTAGATCCTCGATCAAAAAAAATCCTCAGGCTTATGAAATTCTCCTTGGCAACACACTGAAAACCCAGTGTCCTCTGATGCCTCTGATTCTTATGTGATCAGGGACACTAATGATAATGACCCTTTGCTGAGTATGCTACTTGTCTAGAGGCCTATGTCAACTACACCACTACATCCAGAGTGGACAGGGACAAACTATTTGTTTGCTCTTCAGGCCCCTTGGGCCCTGTCATATGCTATTTGTTCTTGCATTAAGAGGTAGTTTGACTCGGCTGGGCTGACATTTCCTTCAAGTCAGTGTGTTCCACTCATGCAGTTGCAGCTACCAAAGCATTAAGTACAGACTTGAGGCTCAGCAACAATCATTTAAGTGGCTTTTTTGATTCATATCCAGGGCTTTTCACATTTTTACTGGTCATTCTGAATACAAAATGACACATTTCTTTAAAAACTAGCTCTGCTCTTTGATATTCAGGGGACACAGCTTCCTCATAGTTAACGTGGCTGCTCATCAATAATACGCATCAGAACCTGCAACTGAGATGATGAACACAGACTGATACTGCTGCATGATACCAGAGGCATTGATCAATTCTACTTTTCTTCTCCACCTCATGAAGGACACTTGATATGTGATTATTCTCCCAGTCACAGACTCCCTTCCTTTTCCTTCCATTTCCTATTTAAATTTTACTTTTCACTGTAATAGGATGCCCTTGTGTTCACATCTTAACAGCAGGAGTATCTATTTTTTTCCTGCTGGATTTTAAGTTATTTTAAAAAGGTATCCACACTCTTGTGAGTTTAATGGGACAGACTTTTGCTGATGTAAAACAGGTAAAAACAGTCATGACAATGCTGAGTATTTTTCTGGTCAATTTGCATTTGTAGGTATTGTTGGAATTTGAAAGATTTGTTTCTGATTGATTAGACTCTTCTAGTATTGCATCAGTGTGATTCTGCTTGTGCCATTTGTTTTGATACATCAATTCAGCTAGAACAGTGAGATCCTAAATGTGAATCTAGACCATCTGCAAAGAGCATTTGTATGTCAAACGTGTATTTATATCAGATTGTAATTTATTGTAATTTAGAATAATCAAAAAGATGTCATTAAAAAGATTTCCCCAATCTATCTATCATATTGGGTAATGCAGATTTCTACTTATGTGTTAGTAAATCTCAAAAATTCCCAGTCTCATACCAGGTCAGACCACTTGTCATGAGGTCCCAGGGAATCCCTGTGCTACCATTTCCATCCAGCAATACAAGAAGTCAAAGTTTTGTCCCATAGCATAACACCCTCTTCCCTGGTGCCTCCTCCACTGTGGCAATCTAAAAACGATACAGCATTTCCAACACACTCTAAACTGCAGGGATGCTCAGAATGATTCAAAAGTCACAATTTGATTTCAATTTATAAATTAATATTTTGCATATTTGTTGTTTTCATACTCCAGACTTGTCTTCCAGGCTCCTTTTAGATCCTCTGGATTGAAAACCACAGCTGAGAAAAAGTTTGCAAAGTAGCCATCTATTTTTGGGCAGGTGGGAGAGGGGCAAAGCTGACTTGATAAAGGAGCTTTTAAAGTAAATTTAGGAAAAAACTCCCAAAGATAAATACCAGCTACAGACATGACAGTGCTTTAGCTGATTTACCTCTTGGGTACTTGTAGCTGACATTCACTAAAGATTTCTGGGCAGGAAAGCAAGTGCCTGTCACTTTCTGTAATTTACAAGGATATGAAATAGCAGATTATACAGTCCACCTTTGTTTCAGATAGGAGAAAAGAGTTTGACCATTACAAACAAAGCTTAACAGAGCTCTCTTCTGATTCAATCCACTTTGTCTTTTTTAGCACCTTGGACCAAAGTTAAGTCAGTGTAGATAAAGAAAAAAATGAAGAGACGGTTGGGTCTGGGGAGAAGCTGAGGGTGCGAACACTGGGCTGGAGAATAAATTTAGCAGGAACAGAGGAGGAAAACAATGTCTGGATTTGGAAGCCTGGCAAGTTCTCCAGTCACTGCTCAACCTGTGTTTAGCAATTCTGATGTGCTACTGAGCAGACAGCTCAGGCTCAGGACGACTACTCTCCCTCAGTCCCTCTTCAGCAGGCAATGAAAGCAGGCTGTACTTTGAAAATCTTCCCCCATCATGCAAACTGACACAGGCATGCTTTTCAAAAACCCACAGCCAATCTGTTGATCATTACTTATTTACAAAGGCCTTCGGGCAGAAAGTCCTGTAAAAACCATACTTGATACGGTATACACTAGCTTTTTCTGCTTGTGGAAAAAAGTACCCCTAAGGCTACCTCAAACCATCACTTTCTATTGCACATAAAATGTACCATGTAACACTAAAGTATTTAATATATATGGTATAATATATCTACAGGAAAGGCATTTGTGTAGAAGTATGTTACCCTGTATTTGGTAATTTGATGTTTTGCTGAAGGCTATGACTTGAAAAAGCCTGCACCTAGTACAGAGGACCTGTCATCTCAGTACCCAAGAGCCAATAGAATAAAGAAGTACCCTTAAGCAGCAAAACTTTGACACAGCTTTGAAGCATATGAAAACAGTATAACTCCCCAGAATTATTATTACTCAAGATCAAAGAAATGAGGCATACTTTACATAGCAAACAGGGACAGTGTGTTCAGCTCCAAATGTTTCTGCTCTTTGTCTCTCTCTCTCTCTCTCTCCCCCCTCTATTTTTTAATTTCTACTTCCCCAAAATTAGAATCTGGGAGAAGGTGAGGGGTGGGGGGAATCTCCACAAGTTTAAATTTTAAGCAGTTAAAACAATTAGCACAAGGTAAGAGGACTGTCCAAAGGTAACTAAAGTGAAAATGATGCTAGCATGACAACTGGCACTATAAAAATGAGAAGTTTGCCAGTGTGCTCATTTTATTCTTCCTCATAAACTGTAAACAAGCATGTAAATCAGTGTCATATGGGCAAGGCTGAGCTTACAGGAAGGCAGAGAACTTTTAATGATACATTCAACAGAAATAGATGGTCAATAGGAAAAAAAAAAGCCACAGCTGGGTGCATTTTCCCTCTGTGAATCAATCTCACTTTTGGTTCTGTAGTCTAAACAGAGATGAAGACGATTTGTGGAAGTTATGTCCTTGAATATGCCCTATATTGCAGAAACAATAAACAAATATGGATGCTTCTGTAACTGCCCAAAGAAAATTCCAATCTAGTGACTGAAATACAAAAAGAAATATCACCCACCCATATGCAGAATCATTACAGGAACAAAATCATTGTCAATAATTAAAAATCATAAGAGATTTTATTTATGGAAAGAAAGGTATATTAGTATCAATTTTTCTTCACTTAACCTCTGTGAGCAGGCACAGTTATACACACACAAATATCAAATTGCATTAATGTATCTGTTTATATATGGAAATATGTTTCCATTTTTCTGTGCGTGTACCTATATGTACACACAGAGTGGAAAATCTCTGCTATGGTATTTATGGCTGCAATTATGGACTGAGGATCTAGCCTGGCTACATAGGATATGCAAAAACAGAGCAGGAACAGCCTCCTTGAAAACTCTGTGTCTACTGTGGATCCAATTTTGACTGACTTGAGCAGGTAAAAGGCAAAGCACAGTGAGAAAGAATGCAAGCAACAAAATATTTTAATATATTACAACTTCTTGTTGCAGCTCTAGTTTTAACAAATCTCTTAGAGCTAATTTGTATGAAAGGAAACTACATAGTTTTACTAATATACTACAAAGGAGTAGTACTGTAAAATAATGTACACATAGCAACAGGGGAAAATATCACTAACAAGATGCTGTTTTCATCACACACTTTTAGAGTATATACTACCCTCTTAAAAATCCCAGTATTTCATAATTAATGTGCTTTTAGCTTGACTAAAACTGTGTTAGTTTTGAACTTTGCTTTGGCAAGTACATATATTATTAGACTTTTTCATCAGTCTAAATCAATTAACAGAAATTTGATTTCAATCGACAGGATAAAAGGAAGGTAATATTCAGGTTCATTTTTGATTGTGATGATACATCTCACATATGGCCTTAAGTACAGAAAACAGTACTCAGAGGGAATCCAACAAAAAGAGAATTGCCTGAGGCAAACTAACCACATGAGTTCCCCTGATTGGTTAGTGCTATCATTAGTGCCACTGCTGTTTAAGAACTACACATGGACAGGACAGGGTGACAGCTAAGACTTTAAAGCCTATGTATTTTTCAAACAGCTTTTCAAACTGTTTTTCATGACAGAATTTTTTTTCAGCTCTATCATTAACTGCTGACAAGCTGACAGAATAA
>VWZN01001407.1:15758-28643 GCA_013396955.1 Regulus satrapa | reverse complement strand
TTTGGGTTTTTTGGGTTTTTGTAATTATTATTATTCTACATGGAATCAAATTATCTTGCAAATTTAGTTTTCATTGATGTTTATGCCATCAATTACACTAATCAGCATGTATCAGTTAAAATGAAGAACCTGAAAAATATTAAATAATTCCATATCTGGCACTCTCATATTCTGAGTGTGCTATCCAGAACCTGTTACATCAGACCTGCCAAGGAAGTACAATTCTTAGCAGGTTTTTTGGTTTGGGATGTAGGGGATTTATTTAAAACACTTTATATTTTTGTGATTTGGATGCAGTGACCTTAGCAATTAAAAAAGTTAAAACCACATAGATATCCATGTTGTAGGCTTTCATTTAGTATATCACCAATGTCCATAATATTTTAAGCTCACACTACTTTTAGTTTAAAACTTAAGTTTTCATGAGAACATTTAAATAAATGAATAAATAGTGCATCTAATTTTCATATTAAATCATATTAGCAGTGTACTTTCTGAAGTGATAAAACATGAAAGAAAATTTTGATTTTGGTAATTCCCAAGCTATTTCAGTCTGGAATTATTGTTGCTGTGTTTCATTGAATTCACACCTCTTGTTTTTATACCCCATTTTCTGTGTCAGTGGTGTATCATATAAGACTGCACCTCCTTTACAATATTGTGAAACTTCTTCCCTCAGGAGAATGGACTTTTCAGCCCATTGTTAACTCCCATAAGACAAAGGATCAGTAGACTTAAGAGATATTTCAAAGTCAACTGCCCTAGACTTCAATTTGCCAGAATTAACTGGTGGTATATCCCGGACAAGAAGGCTCTTAAAAAGCTTGATGAGAAATTTATGGAACAGGTCCTCCTAAGGGAACTGACTTGAAAACACATCATCTTTGACATCAGACTGATGACCTGTTTCTCTGTTGGGACTCCACATGGTTGCATCTTAGGCCTTGGGCTCTTCCACTTCTTCATAAATTGGACTGGAAGGGACACTAAGCAAGTTCACAGATGATTCAAAATGGGGAGGATCTGTTGACCCTTCAAAGGCAGGGAGGCCCTGCAGAGAGACCTCAACAAATCAGAGGGCTGGGCAGTCACCAACTGCATGAAGCTTAATAAGGGGAACCTGCTGAATCCTGCACCTGGGATGGAGAACTCTGGATTTCCCTGTACAGACAGGGGAATTAGATGCTGTCGAGCTGTACCATGAAAAGGGACCTGGGGGTCCTGGTCGATGGCAAGTTGAACCTGAGTCAGCAGTGCTCTGGCAGCCAGGAGGGCCAACTGTGACACGGAGGGCATCAGGCACAGCATGACCAGCTGGGCAAGGGAGGGGATTGTACCACTCTGCTATGCACTGGGACAGCTTCACCTCAAGTGCTGGGGGCAGTGTTGGGCACCAAAGTATAAGAAAGATTTTAAGCTGTTAGAGAGCATCCAGAGAAGGTAATAAGGATGGAGATTGAGGGAAAAGCTATATGAGGAGTGGCTGAGGTCACTTGGTCTGTTCAACCTGGAGGAGAATAATAGGAGATATTGAAGTCTACAACTTCCTTGTGAGGGGACAAGGAGGGGCTGGCATTGATTTCTTCTCTGTGATTACCAGTGACAGGACCCAAAGGAATAGCCAGAAAATAAATTGGAGAGGTTTAGGTTGGATAGTAAGAAAAAGCTCTTCACCCAGAGGGTGCTTGGGGACTGGAACAGGCTCCCCAGGATAGTGGTAAAAGCACTAAACCTGACAGAGTTCAGAATCCTCTTAGGTACACAGTGTGCCTCTTGGGGACTGTACTGTCCCTCGTTGTACTAGATGACCCTTGAGACTCCCTTTCAACTGGACATATTCTGTGATTTTCTTCTCTGACTTAAATTGGCCCAGATTGACTTATTTGCTATCAGAAAGGTTCACAGCACAATTTTAAGTAAATAAGCAGAAGAGATTAGTACTGTGAGTCATCCAGAGGCACTTTGTATTAAAAAAACTGCAAGTAGCAAAAATATAAAAACCGAAGTGTAAATTGTAACAATGATGCAGTATGAATAGTATGGATACATACTAATACTGAGTCTGGTGATTGTCTGTTTTTGCTGTTACTTGTCTAAGATTTACCCCTAGCACTTCTCAAGTACGAAAAATATTACCTGTCCCAGCTGTTTAAATTGTGCTGTTTCCACAGCAGGAATACAATCCTTCCTATGTAGATAACAGAATGACAATTTTCTGGGTTTAAATTATAACACTTCAGGAAAGTAGTCACCATGACAATCTCAGTTTCTAACTCTCCTAGAACATTTTATTCTTTCCTACAGTATTGCTTTTGGCTGTGATAGAGCTCATTTTCCTCTTTCTAACTGGTTCAGTGCAGCTTTTTGAACTCAGTATGAGAATAACATTCATAACATCAACTTATGAGAATGTTGATTTATGTAAAGGTGAGCATATTTATGCCCCAGTAGAGCCCCAGATTGTTCATACTGATTACAGGCATAGAAGAGGAAAACAAGGAAAATGGAGGGCAACAAGTCTAACAGGAAACTAATATAAATCAAATTTGCTTAAAAGAAAAACAGAAATCAGAAAAAAAAAAAAATTCCTTGCTGTTAAAACAATAACTCTGGAACAGATTTCCAATAGACAGGATGGTAACATGTCTATTAGAACCAGTGTAATAATATAGGATGCCGTTTACAAAAGGGGGATTGGAAAAGTCACACAGTCCAACCTCTCTGCTCAAGCAGGGTTATCCTAGAGCACATTGCACAGGCTTGTGTCCATATGGTTCTTAAATATCTCCAATGAGGGAGAGTCCACAAGCTCTCTGGACAACCTGATACAATGTGTGGTCACCTGCACAGTAAGGAAGTTCTTTCTCATATTTGGGGAACTTTTTTGCTAATCAGTTTATGTCCATTGCTTCTTGTCCTATTGTTTGCCACCATTGCCTTGACACTCTCCCTTATCATACTTCTATACATTGATTAAGTCCTCTCTCAGCTGTCTCTTCCCCAAAGCTGAACAGACCCAACGCCCTCAGCCTTTCCCTCATAACAGAGTCATCATCCTCAAAGCCTTCCACTGGATTTGCTCCTCTAGTTCCATGTCTCTCTTGTAATGAGAAGCCCAGAATTGGAAGCAGCACTCCAGGTATGGCTTCACTAGGGGGAGTAGAGGGGAAGCATCACTTTCCTCAACCTGCTGGCAATGCTCTTCGTAATGCATCCCAGGATTCTGTTGGCCTTCTTGGCCAGAAGAACTCACTGCCAGCTCATAGACAGCTTTATGTCCATGAGGACCTCCAGGTCTTTTTCACAGCTGCTTTCCAGCAGAGAAGTCACCAGTCTGTACTGCTGCAGAGTTATTACTCTCAAGGTGCAGGACCCTGTTTTTCTGTTGATGAATTTCAGACAGTTACTCTCTCTCCAGCTTGTTCAGGTCCTTCTGAAGGACTGCACAGCTCTCTAGAGTAACAGCAGTTCCTTTCAGCTTTGTGTTAAACAGTTTCTTAAAGCAGGAAACTGCCTTGGAATCCCTTTCAGTTTTTGTTTCAACCCAGTTAACCTTCTTTTGAGCCTAATAACATCTGATTCACTGAAGATTGCTTCCTATAGAGGCATCAACTCAAAGACACGTGGAGATGGATAATTTGCTACTTTCACAGTAGCTTTCAGAAGCAATCATTCTGAACATTAAAATGTATGTCTAATACCCATTTGAACTTGTCTGTCTTCTACTCATACAAACTAGTTCTTATCATGCATTTCTCAGTCTGATTAATGAGCCCATTAGCACCAAAACTTAAAAGCCTCAAAATATTCTCTTGGGTCTTTAATAACTCAAAGGGGCTGAGTTGTTATGGCCTTGCTTTTACAATTCATTCACAGTCCTGTAACTGTGTAATGTTCAGGAGTGAAAATAAGATACTAAATCATTAACACTCTTCTTTCTGGTAACACCTAAAAATATACTTGTAATCTCAATCATTCACTGACCTATTCTGACCCTACTTAGACTTGAAATGCGATGGAACACAGCACAAAGCAAGGGCTAAAGAAATATGCAAGATCATATTTATTTTAAAAGCCTCTAATAAGTGATCTATAAATACTGTAATAAAGATAATATTTCAAAAGATAATTGGAACATCAGTCAGAGCAGTAGAGTGATTTTTAGGGTTTGGTTTTTTTTGTTGTTTTTTTTTTTTTAGGTTGGGGGGGGGGTTGTTTGGCTTTTTTGTTGGTTTTTTTGGTTTTGGTTTTTGGGTTTTGGTGGTTTTTTTTGTTTTGTTTGGTTTTGTTTTTATTCCTGTTCCTTGAATTAAAAACAGGTAGTCATTAAAATCAATATGCATTCATGGATAATTGCAAGATCATAGAAGAAAAAATGCATTTCTCTATAACTCTCCACACCATAAAGATTTGCAACAATACTGTTTCTTCTATCTTCTCCATGCATCTCAAAGCTTATGTGTTTTGTGTCATGTCATGTATGCTGTCTCTAGAGAATGTTTCAATTATAGCTTGGTTTGAGGAGTGAAATATTTTAAAATGGTATTTTTTGTTAGTATTTCTTAGTAGTAATTTTAACTGAAACCAAATATTTAAAATATTGTATCAGAGACATGTGAAAATGTTAGCATTTCTGAATAATTTACAGTAAATCACTGTATTGGAAAAGTTTATACCAGCCAAGAGCATTCTAGAAAAAAACAAAAAAACAAAAAAACCAAAAAAACAAAAAAACCAAAAAAAAACCACATTGTAGAGAAAAGACAAACTTCAGGAAAGGCCTGAGTGATGTGCTTGAATCATTCTGATGTACTTTCTTTTCCATTGTTGAACTCTGATTCAGCCTTCAACTAGCATCCAGCATAAAAGGAAGCGTTCCTGGAAATTTTAGTATGGAAAAATAGAATATATTTGAAATCTGATGAACATAAAATCACAACTATTATTCTGAGAAAGAATCACCTCTCAACAGAAAGGGGACTTCCAAAGATTTCTATACTATAAGCAACTTTGAAGGAACTCATATGTAATCACTTTCTGACAGCATTTACAACCTTCAAGTACATTATTAAATCCAGATTAATGCTCAAGAATCAATATCATTATACAAATTCAATTAATATAGGCCTTCTTATAGATGACTAAATTTTTTTGTAATCCAATATTTCACAAAAGAGAATGATTCACATAAAGATGTCTGGCCATTAATCATGGAATTTCAACACTCGTTCCAGTAAAATAAAACAAGCACTGTATTTAGATTTTAGATGATTGTCAAGATATATGGCTGCTGAAAACTTGTCTTCTTAGGTTGTTTGATAAAACATTTCTTAAAAGTATTAAATGAATACTGTAAATATATTAATCTACTGTCTAAATTCCAAAAGACAAATTTCAGACTGAAATGAAATTATAAAACATTTGTCATCCCGCACATAATATTGATTATACTGACAGTTATTCTTGTTTAATTGCTGCTTTGAAAATTACAAATTTGGGAGGAACAGACATAAAGTTTCACTCTTTCCAAGAGTTTAAGTTAACATAAAATAATCTCGTGCTGTCAACTAACTGTAATACACATTCATTTCTTAGTATAAGTTCTTTATCTGGAAAGTGAAGGAGGCAAAGAGAATTTTATGGCTATGGCTTGCTATTGATTGTTTAAGTGTTCGTTTTTTCATTACGCTGTGTTTAAGTCCATAGAAATACAGAATCCCTAATGATGGAAAAGTTCTCTAAAATTATTTAATCCAACCATTAACCCAGAACCATTGTGTTCACCACTAAACCAAATTCCCAAGAGCTATATCCATGTACCTTTTGAACACTTCCAGAGATGATGATTCCACTACTTATCTGGGTAGCTTATTTAAGTGCTTGAGCACTCTTTCAGCAATGAATGTTTTCCTAATACTTTCCTAATAAACCTCCCCTGGTGCAGGCTGAGGCCACTTCCTCTTGTCCTGTCACTTTTTACTGTGGAAAGAGGCAAATCCTTTCCTCACATCAATGTCTTTTCACATGAGATGTAGAGTGCCATAAGGTACCCTGAGCCTTGTTTTTTCCAAGAACCCTAGTTCTCTCAGAGACTACTCATAAGACTTGTGCTCCAGACCCTTTACCAGCTCCTTCTCTGGACATGCCTCAGGTCCTCTTGTAATGTGGGGCCCAAAATTGAACATGGTGTTTAAAGTGTGACCTCACCAGTGTCAAGTACAGTGGGGCAATCACTGCCCTTGTCCTGCCGGCCACACTCTTGCTGATACAGGCCAGGATGCCACTGGCCCTCTCAGCAGTCTGGGCACACACTGGCTCCTGTTCAGCTGGTTGTTGATCAGCAGGCCCAGGATTTTTTCTGCTGAGCAGCTTTCCAACCACTCTTCCTCAAGACTGTAGTGCTGAATGAGATTTTTTTTTTTTGTCCCAAGTGCAGGACCCCACACAAATAATCATACAATTTTTTTTCTGGAAATAAACAGAAACTATTACACTATATTTACACCTGAAATTATCTGCTACATAACACAGCAGAATAGAAACATTCTTTAAAACAAAGAATTTGAAATAGCAAGAGGATTTGGCCAATTTATATTTAAAATTGTATTTACTCAGATTAACATATTGATAGCGGATAAAGTATTGCACAGAATTTTGGTATCTAGGTGATACGCAGTGGTTAAGTGCTCATGGGACATAAAAAGGGCTGCATGGGCTTAGAGCAAGAAGCACATTTGTGACCAGTGACCAGATGTAATTTTGAAAATTATTACAAGTTTAAATGGTTATTTTAGTGATTTCCTGTATGAGTTGCTTATATCTTTTGGGTGTTCTCTTCAATTTATTTAACAGCAATTTGGATCTATTTAGGTTTTTTTATAGAATCCCTTGCAGACAACTACACAATTTAAGTACATGCCCATAAAAGGCAAATATTACTTTGTTGTTGTTGCTTTACTTTTAAACCTGTGGCTGAAATAGATTTGATGAAATCTCCATTCTTGACTTGAGGGATATAGTATCCTATTCTATCTTTCAAGCCCATTTGTGTCTTAAGTGTCTCTTAAAGCCTCTCCAGTAATTTTTTTTTTCTTCTAACTAAGAAAGATACTGCATAGCAAATACAACCCTATTTAAATAGGAAAATTTCAGCTAAGTTTGAATTTTGCTGAAAACTTGGAAGTATTGATAAACTTTGCAAGCTCTTGTCTCTTCTGAATTTTAGTTAAACGTAAAACCAGACACCAGTAAATACTATTCTGTATTTCTGCTTCATTGTACAGCAACATTCTGAATGGAAACAAATAAAAAGTATCTCTATTTTCATATATATACACTTTTCCCAGCTGGTACTTAACAAAAATATTTAATAAGAGGCACTGAATTATTTATTGCATTTCCAAAATGTATTATGGTTTTCACTTCTTAAAAGGAAAAGGTTTTTATCAAACATAAAATAAATAAGTCAGTGGCAATACATCTCATCAAGTTCTGATGCATATAACAGATTTAAGAAGGTTAAGACTTAAGAACATATTTCTAGAATGTTTGTTATTCAAATGCAATTTAGCTACCAAAATGTAAAAAAAAAAAAAAAAAAAAAAGTTTTGTGTAAATCAGGAATTTTTTTTTTCCTACATAATTCATTAATCATGCTGATATGTGCAAAATTTGTAATGAGAAAATGCAAATTTTTAAAAACTCAAATGAAAAACCTTTTCTGTGGATGCACATTGTGATAACTTTCATGAGGGAGCCATAGCAGTACATTTCTAAAATTCACTGCAAATAGCTAAACTATCAGATCTGCTTATGAAAAAATTCTTAAGATAAATATTTCTAAAATTGTTATCAAATATTTCTAAAATTGTTATCAAATCCTATTAACATAAAGTTTATTTACCTTCTTAGGGGTAAACTCTGTATAAGTTTTGCAGCTGAATTAAACTGATTTAAAGAAAAAATATGTCTCCTCAGGAGAGTAGCAGAGAAGTTGAGCAATATTTTAGTTCTTGCTCTGTGTGTCAATACATGTCTCATGTCTTCAGAATCAAAACAATCCATGTGTTCAATCTTATGAAAAGTACAAGAATGATGGAAAATTGATTGCATTTGGACACAATCCTGACACAGGTTTAGTTCCAAGAAGGAGATATTTCATAACAGCTAGTGATTTCCACAGTTTTGACAGTTTGTCCTTACATGAGATTGCAATGTACAAGTTATTTTCTAAATATGCACTATAATTTCTGTGTGAAACACTAATTATTAACTCCACAGCAAGCCCATTACAGGATGCAATAGAATTTACAGTTTCACTCCTAGGCTGATAGTTTTGGCTTTTTAAGCCACAGATATAGTTTTTATTGTTCTGACAATAAATTTGTCTGGAGAATGTGTTTAGTTTATAAAGTCACGTGTCTAAAGGCTACTATTTAGTAATAATTTACAAAAATTACCAGATTTTTAAAAAATTATCTTCATTTAAATTGCATGAGTAGCAAGTTCATACTTATAGGTATAATTGATAAAATTGTGGTTTTCATTCTTGGAACTTGGTCAGTAATGTCCTAAATATATTAATAAATATATAAATACACATGTATATGGGCATATACATGGATAAATATACACTTAGATAAGACATTCCACCACAGGCTTTTGAATCTGATCTGAATCATAGCTCTAATCTCATGAAATATCTACTGAATATTGAAAATTGCATAACACCATAAATAAGTACATATGAGTGTTATGTGAATATTACTTTTCCTTTGATTGCACAGCAATGGAATATAGGAAATTCAGACTTAATTGCATCAGGTTGATTGATGAAACAGGATGCTCCCTTTTTGAGTCTAGCTTGGAATATTTCCAAGCACATAGATTCCACAGCCTCCCAGAGAAAATGACTACAATGAATACTACTCTCACTGTGAAGATGTTGTTGTTACACTTGGAAACTGCAACTTAGGACTGGTGCCCAATGTCCCCTCGTTGTACACATTCAAGAAAAGAATGATTTTATCTCTTCCAAAACACCTGATAAGCAGCTGAAAATGCCATCTCTCTTGGCTTTCTTTTCTTCATGAATGCCCCCTCAGGCTCTCTTCATATACTGTGTGCTTCCTGTTTCAGCTTCATAACTGGTTCAATTTACCCATCAATTGAAATGCCACCAGCTGGAAAATGCATTCCACTACAGCATCATGAGTAGAGGGAAGCAATAATTTCTTTCAATCCTCTGGCAAATGCAACTGAGATTATACAGATGCAGCACACACATTCATTAGAAGATAATATTTTATTAATTTCAGTAGAGTCCGTACATTAAAAACTGATAATGTTGAATTTAGCAGCATGCCATTCAGATGGTCTTTAGAATGTGTGTTGTTCTCCATTGGGCAATTCAAAGGCTTATATAATAAGCTTTTTAAAATAAAATTTTAGAGATTGTTAATGTAAGAATATATCAAGATAAATCCAAAACATTCTGGTATGTTTTACATGGGAAGCAGGAACACTGATTAACCTTTAGGAGTATTTCAGAAAATACAAAGCACCCTAGATGAAAGCAATAAAAGAATAAAGAACTTCCCTCACCCTTGCAAACAACAGCAAAGCTAATAATAAACAACATGAAGCACCTGAGATATAATAAAAAAGCTTTTACTCAGCTTGAATTTATTCAAAACAAACTATATTTCTACATGCTGACTAAGAAGCCTTGTGTATAAATTAAATATGTGGGGAGATGAGGTATCAGCACATTCTTGGCACATACTGGAATTTTAAGAAAATTGAAAGGATATAACTGTCTGAGAGATAGCTCTTAACTTTTAACTAAAAGCCTTAAAAACTAGTTCAATGTAGGATACAGAAGAAGGGAATTAGACTATCCTGCCTTTAGGAAAATCTTTAATGAAACGTAAGTGAAACTATTATTTCTCATTAACCTTTACATTTTAAAGAAAAATAATTTCCTCACTGCCTGGCTGTGACAGCAGCATCCTCAGGCTTTACTGTATTTTGTTTAACCTTATTGCAAACATCAGCTACCCTGGCTAGATATATAACCCTGCTGAAAGGGTTTGAAGGGAGAGATGTTTCTTCAGTTGATGTTAGTAGTGCACAGCACTTCACCTTCTGAAAAATTATATTAGTGTTAAGCACAAAACATTGCTCTCATAACAATAAAAAAAAATCTGACAGGTCTAGACCTATTTAAGATTTTGTACTAGGCTATACTGAACTACCAAGGCCACCAGCAAAATCCAATTTTGCGAAACTGCAGATTTAAACAAACACATTTTACCAATTAATATGTATATTTTTTTGTTGTTGTTTAAATTAAACTAGCATAAACACAAATCACAATTCAACTCTTTAATTGCAATAGGAATTTATATATTAAAAACCCAGATGTAGCTTAGTTTCACACATGGAAAAGATTCTCTGCAATTCTATTAGTCATCAGTACGCAAGAACAGCAGCATTTATGTCAAAGGGTACAGTATGCCTGTAAAACTTTCTATTTAGAAAGATCAATTTAAATCATAAGAAGTTTAAAATAGCATCTCAGAATTGACTGGACCCCAAAATAATAGAATGAAAGTCAGTTAAAAATATTTTGATTTCTAGTATCAAGTCTTTTCAGTAGGATCTATTTTATAAATCATATCAGATTAATTTCTTGAGCAGCCTTGTCTAGACAACTCATTGTCAGCAGGGAAAACTATAGAATTGTTACACAGATGTAAAAAATAAAACAAAACAGACGTGATGGAAATGTGCTGATAAGAGAAGGTTCAGAAAGATGAGTTGAGTTTCATACACATTTTCATTAATTTAATTTATCAAAGTATATAATCCTAATTAACTAATTGCTGAGCTAAAATAAAAATATTAATAAAAAGAAATTTTGGGATTTCCCAAAGAATATTTTTTATAATTAATAATTTAATTAAGATGTACTCACAGAATAAGGTGGTAGAACTTAAGAGTCCTTTTTTATTATTGACTCAAATGATGATAAAATACTCTACTGGACACTTAAGCTTTGCTCCAAGACTGCAGAATGTTTATATAACATAAATGATTAAAGGAAAAAAAAAATTTGAACAGCACTCTTTTACTTACAAATAATCACCCTTAATCTTGCACAGAATACTCCACATATCTGATTAAATTTAAATTTGTTGTAAATTCAGAAATTAAACACTGGGCAAAGTAAAAATAAAATGCTCTGGTAGTCCCATTGCATTAAAGCAGCACCACCTAGAACACATCACAACCTAAAAGATAAGAAAAAAGTTATGAAACACTACGAAATAAGTTCTTGTTTACATTTAGCTATTAAATCTACATGAACATGAACTAATGAACAGTGTTTTGTCTCTTGCATTCAGACCTATAAGTCTCCTTCTTAGAGCTTCCCCAACACAGGCACCTCTAATCTCAGCAGGTTAGAAACTTGTAATATAAAATTGGCATAATTATAAAGCATATAACATTTCATACTGAAATAAAGATGATATAGGATAAATAAATATAAATGTTAGCCAAAGCCTAGAATAAAACAAATATGAAAAATGTGCAACCATTTTATGTTTATTTTCTTCTTATTAGCAAGAATGTGTTGCATAAAGATATATAAGGGATATATAATGGAAATTAAATGGAAATGAAAGACATTTTTTGTCCTAAGTTAAATAAATGAAGAAAATGTATTATATATGACAATTTTTATGCTTCAATTTTCTTAAATCAATCCATGATAGCTTTCCTATTATGAAAGGAATAGTTGAATGAAATTACAACCTGCTCCCTAACAAAACAAATAAATGTGCTGAATAAATATTAAATCACTGCAGCAAATAAGAAACAACTGCTTACTCAACTAATGAAAATGGAGTAACTATCCTTGTTTACGTGGAACTGTATGCACCACTAGAATTTATTGCTTTTGTTTGAAAGGATGACCTTTTCCACTGAAATCTGAAAACACTGAAAATAATTTAAATACTTTGACAACTTCTCAAGTCTCTGGAGACTGGTCTCTGGAGCACAATTCAGGAGCCCATTTTGATTAAGATTTTTTTTAAGATTTCTACATTTACAAAATAATTTAACAGTGAAATTGGAATAGTTGTAGTTACGGTGCAACATTTGGCTAGTGACTGGTCACATATCCCTGATCTGGATGCAGGAGTTGAATGAACCATGAGCAAGAGAATTATTCCTTGAAAGGAGCAAGTGCTCACTCATCTTCATAAATGAGAATGTTGAAGCCACATTTTATATAACTATTACAAAGAATTATTTCATATTTCATCTCTAAGTAGGTGTTGTTACCATGAGATTGAAGACAGAGAATAATTAAATATTCTTCGGAGAATAGAAAAAGGTTCTTCACTCAGAGGGTGAATGGACACTGGAACAGACTCCCCAGGGCAGTGGTCACAGCACCAGCCTGACAGAGCACTAGCAGTGTTTGGACAGGGCTCTCAGGGACATGGTGTGATTCTTGGGGATGGTGCTGTGCAAGGATGGTAGTTGGACTTGAGGATTCTTGTGGCTTCCTTCCAACTCAATATTCTGTGATGCCCTGTAAAGAAGTTCATTGCTTCTAAGCTTCAGCTTCCTCTTGAGCTAAGGAATTTCCTAACTTCTCTGTGAATTCCTTGTTTAGCAAAATTTCTCTAATGACATTCTAAACATTTAAAATGTTACCCCTGCTGAGCAACCTGTTAAAGAGAACTTGGCCTTTATCCCATACAATTCCCCTTCCTGCAATTTTCAGTATTCATGACTTAACAAAATGGCAGCCTGCTCCTATGTTGCACCTTTTTAACAGATTATATCAAGCACTAACAAGAAAAAAAA
>VWZN01001407.1:0-10465 GCA_013396955.1 Regulus satrapa | reverse complement strand
AAAAAAAAAAGTATTTCTGGTAAGAATGTTTCCTTGTAAATAGGAGATGATCTGTTATTTCTTGGTGCCAAGAAAAAATCCACTGTAAACAGCTGTCAAGGAGGAGGGGACAGAGAGATGGAGCACCAGACAGTGTGATACTGCAAAGTTCAATTTAATAATTGAACCAAAGCAGCGGGTAATCTGTGTCAGGAAAAAACTTCACACTTCCACACATACAGTCCCCAGACAATTCTAGCTACTAAAGCTGGCCCTTAATGTGAGTTGGCACAGTGGAATCTGGGGAAATGCAGTAGTTTCTGCACCTCAGTGTCGGATACCTGCATAACAATACGCCCCTTCGCCTGCCCTTCTTGTCCCAATCCCTATGAGGAAGTGTCACACAGGCCACAAATAAAATCAGTCCATGATGATATGATGCAACTTTCTGGCAGCTTCAGGTTTTGCTCTTCTCTTGCTTGCTGACCTACAGCCAGTAGCAAGGCTTATCATACTCTGTTTTCTGATAGAGTGAGTTGTATTGTCATTGTATTGTCACTGTATTGTCAGCTACACCTCATTACATCCAGTCACCCGCGTCTTTATTAAGGCAAGATTGTGATGTCTCCACAACAGAAAAACCTTTCTGAAAGTTTGCAATAATACAAGAAGTTTTCTGAATGCAAATAAAATTAAATATTTTATGAAATAGCATACAAAAAGTCTCAGGATGATAACATGCTAATGAAATAGAAAGACCAAAGCCTTGTCTATTAATAATGATTTTTTTTTTCCTTTTAATATCAATGGTGCTAAGTGAGAACATACACCCTTTTGTTCCTCTGGTTCCAGTTAAGAAGAAATTCTTGCAGGTGATGATTTTTCCCTCAGTATCTCTGTATTAATATTCTCTAACATCTTTATTTACTGTCATTATTGTACTGAAGGGTTCCTGTATATTGACAGAAACTCAGTTCTCAGTGTAAACCCTCAGTTTCTTATACTACTACAGGAAGGAGCAGGGCTAATCTGAAACTCTGAAGTGTTATCGTTTCTCCCCCNNNAATACTGGAAGTATGAAAAAACATACCATTCCTTGAGATTTCATTGTATTTGTTTTTGTATGACTGCAAATCCTTTCTTATTCAACAGAGAAATGAGATGTCTGCCCTGCATCCTGCTGAACAGATTATGGCCAGATAAGACTGATATTTTCAAGCCTTTTTAACAATATGAGCTACCGATGACTTCAGAAAGCAGAGCAATGAATAGGGAAAAGAATGTTGGTGATTGAGTTTCTACAGAGTAAAATTTCTATTGGTCATATGCTCTTCTGTTTACTCCAACCATAGTCAAAAGATTAAGATTCTCTTTTCTATCACATCTCATTCCTGCATCTTTCCCTCTGTTTTTCCTACCGGAGTTCCCCATACTGGTATTAGTTCAATCATCCTGTCCAACGTTAGCTTTCCCTCACCTTCCACCAGCTACATATTCCAGTTAGACTATATTTTTTGTTGTCTGAGATGCCCATTATGAGTCTTCTTTGTACCCTAAAGGACCTCTTCTCTATGTTAAAATGTTGGGAATAGCAGAGAGAAAATGCACTTAAAGCTTATCTCATGCTCTCTTGGTAACTGAACTGGAAATTCAATACATACTACATATTCAGAGAATCTAGTAATCAACTAATTTTTACACACACAGTATAAGAATTCATGTGGGGGTTTTATTTACCCACCATTGAATATTTTCATGGAAACAAAGAAAGAATGTTTATCTCCAGTACTGGGACACATCCTTTAACCTTACCAAAGACATGCAAAGATGTCAGGTATTTGATTTTACACTTGTATGCAGACTCAAAGGTTTGAGTTTACAGCTACAAAATGCAGCAACCTTGTTTCTTGACTTCACTGTTTTCCATGAATACCAAGAAAATCCTTCAAGATTCACTGACTTTGGAGTGATTTTCTAGTTTGATATTTGCAGTTCTGTACATACTGAAACAGATTCATGCTGATTTTAGGCACTTACCAATGCTTGTTGGGATAAGCCTGCTTACTCAGAGGTCCTGAGTTACCTCTAAGAGCAGCAGTTTATTGCTGCCTGCAGTTCAGTCAGATGAAGCAGAATTTATGAACTGATATATTCTTCACTTGAGAGATTGAGATGTAGATCTGCTGACCTCACAGACAATTACCATATGAAGAAGATTACACCTATCAGAGTAATCCTAGTATACAACATCTAAAGCATAGAAGGCATTAGTTCAATGGGATATTAACACTGCTGCTGAATATTCAATTTTCTGGAACTAGGATAAACTTGAAAAACAAATTAAAGCTATAGGAACAGTTGAGACATGTATAATGTAAAAACATTATTAATCTGAGAGCACTGCTTTTCAGACCAGCCCTCTCTAAGAATAATACAGAATTCTGCCATACTAACCTTTTTAATATAGCATCTAGGCAGCCAAATTGAAGTTCCTGATGCTTAAGAAGCCTTCAAATTGTGATTAAAGCACTGTAGACTATTTTCTTAACTATTTTTCTGTAGATTTCACAGCATTTTACTAGCAGCAGTTGTCTTTTCTATTTTCTATTAATTATCTTGCTGTCCATATGCTAGTTCTTGAAATGCTCTTACCTCCTCTTCTCCAACTGTGTCTTGATGGAGGGGTACTGTAACATGCTATGTCACAGCTGTACAAGGAGAACTTAAAATGAAATCAGCACACTGTGCTAAGCGCTGATTATTACATTCAAACAAGAATCTTAAAAATACTGAAAGTGTGAAAGGTGATCTATCAAGTACAATTTCTTATTGAAAACGAAAAGAAAAAGGAAATTGGAGTAGGACTCATAATAACAGCAATAATCGTTTACATAAATATAAAATTAAAAGAAAACTACTGAAACATCTTAAGAACATCATTCTATCAAGAAAAAGAAAAGATCAAATTTTGTGGTTTGATTTAAAATGACAAGGTTTTTGTGACTCTTGCTTGTGTTTGCGCTATTGAAATTGTTCACTTTTGTGTATCACTAGCATGGTTTTAAAGGGGTAGAATAGGAAAAAAAAATTCTAAACCACAAAAAATATAGTTCCCAGTCATGGAAAATTGATACTTCTTAGTAAGTTTCCAATTGTTTTTCATTTTAATTTCTGTATCGCTGTTAATAATATTTGTTAAAACTATTCTTGTGCCTTTGGAGTATTTTCAACTTCATTCTAATTTTCCAAGGGATGCTAGAGAGAGGAAGGATCTTATTTAAAAACAATCTTTAAACAGATTATCAGAATAAAAGCTTTAAAAATCCGAATTTACTAGTGAAGTAAAGGGACCTGTTTTATTTAAAATTAGCATTCTATGCCAATCTAGGAAGCATTTTAAACAGAGATGTAATTAAACTTTTTACTCCAAGCTAGTTCTATGGGTATAAGAAAAAGAAAATTGCAGTGTTGTAAAATTGCAATGTGTTACTGTTAACTTCTTGCTAACATGCTACCAATAGCTTACTGCCAAAAAAAGTCAATTAAATGCTAGCTCTGGGAGACCCATCTGTTGCACATTGCTTGAAAAGTAAAATTTAAAAAAAAAAAAAAAAATTAAATCTGAACTTTTGCTTTATGTCATCCCTGGATACACAGCTCATATCTAAGACCACTGAAAACATACAGGAAATATAATTTAATAGCCTAACAGAATAATTTTGCTTCAAAGTGACCTCATCTAGTCACAGTCCCTGCTCAGTGTATGTCTTAACTAGGTCAGGTTACTTAGCAACATTTTCAATCCTGTCTGGAATAACTCCAAGAACAGATCCCAAAAATTACACTGGTTGTTACTTTTCTGGTATTTAACTGCTCCCATTGTTCTAAAATATAATCTTAATATTCAATTGGGATTTTCTATATCCTAATTTGTGCCCATTGCCTATTAATCTGCACCCTCAAGTCTGGTACCTTCTTGTCTGTATCACCCTATCTGTGTAGAGGCAGATAGCAGTAAGGTCTCCCTCAGTACACCAGGCTCATCAGGTCCAGCTTCCTTATATTTCCCTCATGCATTGTTCCAGCATCCAACTAGCACGGCAACCTCCCCTGGACTAACTCCGTTATTTCCGCACCTCTCTTGTACTGAGGAATACAGAAGGAGACACAACACTTTGTATTTGGTCTCATGGGGGCCAAATAGGGAAGGCTCAACTTCTTCAGCTTTCTTGCTCTCACTGATACACCTCAGGATGTTGATGGCTTTCTCACAGAAAAGGGTACTTTGCCAGTTTATCTTCAACTCTGTGTCTTTTTCTCAATGACTCTTTCCTAGACAGCTGCTCCCCAACCTGAAGAAGTGCATGGGGTTATTTATCCCTAGATTGCAGGAATTTGCATATCCCTTTGCTGAACTTGGTAATGCTTCTCACTTTTGAGACCATGCCTTTTTAATACCTTTATTGGTCAGCTGGATGAGAAACAAGTGCATCCTGAATAAGTTTTCAGGAAACAAAATGTTGGGCAGGAGTGTCATCTGCTGAAGAATAGAAAAGCCCTATAGAAGAATCAAAAGGGCTGGATCAATGGGCCAAGGCCAGTTGTGTGAGGGTTCAACATGGTAAAGTGCAGGTCCTGCGCTTGAGTGATAAGAACCCCTTGCAACACTGGAGGCTTGGGGATGAGTGGTCGGAAAGCAAAAATGCTAGTGAAGGGTCTGGAACATAAATTCTACTGGGGTTACTGGGGTGGGTTAGCCCAGTGAAAAGAAGGTTCAGGAGAGACCTTATTGCTCTCTGCAACAACTTGAATGGAGCTTGTGCTGAAGAGGGGTTTGGTGTCTTCTCCCAGGCAACTAGTGAAAGGACAAGGGGAGGGAAACTGCCTCAATTTCTATCAAGGGAGGTTCAGGTTGTATATCAGGAAAAAAAATTATTCAAAGAAAGACTGTTGAATAATTGGAACAGGCTCTCCAAGGAACTGGTGAAGTCACTATCCCTGGAGGTATTTAAAAATAAGTAAAAGTGGCACTCTGTGACATGTTTTAGTGGATATGGTGGTATTTATTCAAAGATGGGACTTGATCTTAGACACCATTTGCAACCTTAATTATTCAGTGCCTTCAGCCCATTGCTTCAGCATTCTCTCTAAATAGCATCCTTGTTCTCAAACATGTCAATCACCTCCTCTTGACAGTTTGATGACATCTGTAAACTTGCTGAGAGAGAACTTCATCTTACAAGCTAATAATTACTGAAGTTGCTAGACAGCACTGGACCCCAAAATTATCCCTGAGGAACATCAGTATTTACTGGTCAGCAGCTGGACTTCTTACTACTCATCACACATCTGGACCTCTCTGTCCAGTCACCTTTCCATCCATCTCATTCTCTGTTTATCTATAAGTCACCAATGTGGTTATAAAGAGGTTAAAGTGATCAAAACAAAGTACATTTTGAAGTTTAAAAACTGTTATCTGATCAGTATCTACTGAGCAGCCTGAGGTCAGATGTATTAAATAGTAGAAAGCAACCTTATGACCCTGTACATATAGGATGTTATTCAACTGGGACAGGGTTAATTGCTGCAGTAGCCAAGAGGATGGGTAGCTAGGACTTGGAGGTTATTCTATTCCACCTCATAGCATTTTCCAGAGACTTGGGAAAAGCTCCCTTCCAAGTCAGGTGGTATAGTAGATGAAGCAGTTGAGTATTGTGGTGGGCTTTCCCCATGGTGAACCTGTGAATCATTTGCCTCTTTCTTGTATGCTCTGTCATTTGTATAATATTATTGCTGCTACTGTTCCTTTTCTTAAGTCAATGCTGTTTTCTCTAAATTGTTCTTATCTCAAGCTATGATCTTTACCTTTTGTGCCTCCAGTTCTCCCTAGTCCCACTGCAGGGAGAGAGAAAAGGGGGAGTGAATGAGCAGTGCATGGTTTGGAGTGATTTACTGGGAACACTAAATTGAGGAATACTACTCTTTACCATGACACTAAGGAACTGTTAAATTACTAGTACCAGTTTTCTTGCCTCATCCGGTGTCTGATTTTAGTTAAGGCTATACCAACAATGAAATAAACCCCTCATGTATGAATGTACAACTACAACTCATTAACTGTTATGAACATCTATGAATAGATCAAAAATATTTTTCTTAATTTGATTACGGAGTAATGTCACAATATTTCAATATGCTCCAGGATTAACTGTTGTAAATGGAAAGGAAAGGTTTTACATATCACTCCTCCTGCACTCCAGCCCAACAGGTTTAACTGTGAAATTTTGTAATCTAGTTAATAAACATGACCAATGAAATGATCACTGAAGCCCTTGGCCATAAAAGATCATTAAAAAATTTACATAAGGCATACACTTTAACTAAATGAAATGGTTTCTCCATCTGCAGTACAATCAGAATTCTCAGTAAATGAAAGAGTCTATATAGAGTTCTGTCACTGAGATTACTTGCATGCTCATAATTAAGCTTGAATCATGTTTTGTTGTGTTGGAACTAATGTAGTACAAAGCACACAACTACATATCTGAGAAGCTAAACACCTCTTACCACTTCATTCAAAGGCACTTGCTAAACGTTCTGCATCTCCCAGCCCAGGCTTGGAACTGTAACATATGTCAGGGTCCTTTATATTGCTAGCATTATGACTGTATTACAGACACATCAATCACTTTTTTTCATTTATATTCTTCTGATCAAGGAATTTTTAATTGTGGCCATTCTTCTGCTCAGTGCATCAAAGTAATTTGAAGATTTTACAAGCTTATGTTTCGCAGGTAATTTTGAGATATGGTGAAATAAAAATAGGGAACACGCTCTCAACTCTCAAACTGAAAAATGATCACTGAGGTTTAAGTAACGTTTCCTGAGAGGTGAAGCTGTGACAAATTAAATAGCTATATCTATGAGGAATTTCAATTTTCTGTTTGAAGCAATCAGGTTGACGACAAATGGCAAGATAATGAGATGAAGAATTTGGTTCTATATCTTGGAAGCTAACACTCTCAATTTCTTAACATTATCTATACATTGTAACATAAGCAGAACCATGGCCTTTACAGAGAGACAGAAAGCAAATTAAATTTGCATCCAAAAACCATACCAACTATGAGTAATTCTTTTAATAATTTGCTGGGCTTTAAAACCAAACTGTAAATATCTTTCTAAGGAAAAATATTACTTACTTTTTGTTTTTCAATATTTACCAATATTTCAATAAGTACCAATAAATATCAATAACCACCAAATTAGTTGTTGTAAGAAGGGCTAATGGTACATTAAAGCCACAGAGGATCCATTAATCCAATATGGTCTATTAAATCTTCAGCAATAAACACACAATGGTTCAAATTAGAGTATATTTGAAAACATCTTCTACTCTAGAAATACTTGCATCCCAATGAGGTGACCATCACAATTTCAAATTAAACTTTACTTTGTTTTTTAGAGGCAAATATGTCCTTACAGTATGACTTATATTTCTGACAAGTATGACAAGCTGATAAATTGCAGACTTAAAGGTTAACTTCTCTATATTTGAAGACCCTTAAAAGTAGAAGAATAAAGAACTGTCACTAAAAATGCTTGCTAGAAGAAATAATTTGCTTCAGTTTATTAATATGCTTCATTTTTCTGCTTTTATGTTTTGGTTTGGTTTTTTTTCTTTTTAAAGACATCACACATGCATTTCACTCTACTATCATCTAACTTATCTTTGGCAATAAACTAGGAATTTAAACTTATCAGACATATGGTTCTGCAGATTGAAAGCTTTCAGAAACTGACAAGCTAGTAACAACCCAGATGGCAATTAAGAAGTACAAAAGTCTTAAATCAAGAGATGTGGATATTTGTACTATCATTTAAATTAGCAGATTCATTTAAAATAATTAAAAATATAAAAGTCTCACCATTAAACACTAGCAGGGCATCTTCATATTTCAGAAATAAAACAAACTACATAAAATCTGATGTGCATCAAAAAGAAACCTAAGACAATTTACATTTTTTCTTTTATTAACTTCTTCCTTGTAAAACTTGCATTTAAAACTTTGCCATCCAAGTTCCATTTCTAAAAATTACAGGGAATGCAAACATAGAAATCTCCAATGTTCATTGTTCACCAAGTTTTTATGAAATCTACCTTCCTCTTTTATTCCACTAATCTCACATTGTATATTTTTTAAGATTTTTCAAATTTGTTTTCCTTCACTGTTTTTCTTATTTTCTTTTCCTCACTTTCTCCCTTCTTCTATAAACATATTTTCTCTTCCTCACTTAGATTTTGCATTTCAAAATAATAATTTGATATTTGACACTGAAGACTAAATATCCCAGTAAACACCAGGGATTTTATAGCTCTGCTCAGGAAAAAAGTATATATAACTTTCTCATTAACAAATTTTATTTATATTAGCTAGAACATACCTTCAAGCACTCTGCAAATAAAAATTTGCATTCTTTGTTTCCACAGATTTCATGGTTAAGGAAATAAAAGCTATTCAGTGTGACAGAAAAAATGTTTGAAATTATATATGTCCTGTCAAGAGGATCCTTAAATTAGTTGGTCTGCTCTTGAGGAGCTTTTTATTCTTCAGTATAAAGAAATTACTGAGCTCAAACACCTTGCCCTCTTAACATGTTATGTAAGACCATGAAGTGAGTTATACATGTATATAACAATAGTATAATTTAGAATTTATATCAAGTCTGAGAGTAGGCAATCATGTTTCTTTTAAAAATGAAGATTGAAACATTTGTGGAGATTCAATGAAGCAGACTATTTCATGAAAACATATTGATTTTCATTAAAATGCTGCTGTGAAGGCAATTGTGAATTACGTCCTACTTAAAAGTAAAAAGAGAAAAGCTGTATTTGCCAGGTAAAATGCAGGCAGGGAGTTATTTTTTTACTACTTTTTTTTTTTTTCTTTTTAATAAATCAATGAATATTTAATTTCAACTATGTAACTAGCTAAGAAGCAAAATTATTCAAAAATGAGATTTAACTTGAATAATATCTCAAAATTATTAAACAATCTATTGCATAAGCCACACTATTAAATCTATTTTTGAAAGATTATTTTTAAAGCTTTATCTTGCTCCATATTCCCATACCAGTATATAACTATTGTTTATTTAAGGTTTTTTATCTCAAGCAAACAACTGCACAAGATTCCAGACTTAAGGGAAAACTATTACTTTCTATTCACCACAAGCTTTAGCAATAACACAGTGGAAGAAGATTCACAGAGCCAGAATTTGAGGTATGCTGCTTTGAACTCGTAAAAAAAAGCACCCTGAAAGCTTTAAAGAAAGGACCTTGAAGTTCTCTGGAAAGCAAGAGAACTGTTTTTAAAAGAAACTGTGAATTTTCCATCATTTTCTTAGCCATCACTTCCCCTCAAATATTTTGCATAAGACTGGAAGAGTTTGTTAAACTCCTTCGTGCCCTACTTTATTCTTGCCCTCATCACAGTCCACACTACTGGCCTGGAGTCTTAAGGAAAAAAATAATGCTTTCTGTCACCTCAAAGACTATGCATCTGCTCTTTGCCTGCACTCATCCCTTTCTTTCCCTTTCTTCCCATTCCCAGGGCTCCAGTGTTCCTCTGTCACGCTCCTCATNAGGTCTCCAGTGTTCCTCTGTCACGCTCCTCATGGTATTTTCCTTGAACTGTACAAGTTTTTCCTCGTTGTGTATCCATTTAGAATAATTCCTCCTATGGAGACTCTCTTTAATTGAAAGTGCTGTACTGAAGATAGGCAATAAGGAACTCCTTCCCCACTCACAACTGGTCTTCCACACACATTAATACAAAACAATAAGTCAAATAGATGTGAGTTCACTCACACCTAAGCAAAGAATGATACTGTCTATGAAAATATCACATGCTAGGAAGATTATCTTTTAGGGTTATGCTTTCACATAGTAAGAAAAACATATTTTCATTTCATGGCAATTATCTATTTTTTCTAGCAAAGAGAAAGCATGACTTATGCATGCTTGAAAATGCCCTAGAAGATAAATCAGAGCTTGCTTATTAATTTCAACTGACTTCCTTTATGATCTGCCCTCTTTTGTTGCCGATTTTCCCATTACATAAAATTGAGATTTTAGATCTCAGCCTTAAAAGAATAATAAATTATACACCCCATATATGAGACATGGCACAAATCTTTGTGAACTTTTTGATACATTAGATATGTATTAGTCACAAGTCTTCAAATGTACTATAATGAATAATTTCATTTACCCAAAAATATTTCAATAAGTTCTTGCAAAGAATCATAAAGTAGTTTTTAAAATTTTTGAAATCAATGTTTATCTCGATTTTTTTTCATTTCATACAATAAAAGAAACTGAAAATATAAAATTAATATATAAATGTTTGAAATATATTGATAAAAAGGTTGGATTTTTTTAAAAAAAACATATCTGTTCTGTCATGTTGGAACCCTGGGCACA
>VWZN01001406.1:75004-124850 GCA_013396955.1 Regulus satrapa | reverse complement strand
TTTTTTTTTTTTTTACAAGACATAATAAAATCAGTCTGAGTCTTTCAGGTGATTCCAGAATCCAGAAGTAGGATATTTTCTCCTGTAATGCAAGCATGGATTGTTGCATTGATTCATGAAGGACATTTCATCCCTAATGCTGAACTGTGTGCTGTGAGATAGCTAGTAATCTATAAGAAACTCAGAAAATTTATGTCAATTCCTATAACTTAATTCTTTGGTCTTGAAATTAATCCTGTACCTACAATATATTGGTTTATAATGTTTGATAATTGCATTGCTAATAATCTCATTTGGTAATGTCTTGTGTCACTGATTTTTCATGGCAGAAATCCTTTACTTGATCAATGTCCACACAGGAACACTGCCTGCATCAGGAACAGATGCAGATGTATTTATCACAGTATTTGGAGAGTGGGGAGATTCCTGCAAAAGGAGACTAGGGCACTCACATTTTGAAAGAGGGCAGGTTAGTACTGAGTCATTTTCCTTACATGTTTCTTTGATGTATTTTATTTTATTATTTTTTAATACCATATTTCTTTCCAATTATGAAATACCATCATAGATATTACACTCTTGTAAACTCTGGATAGAATGGGTTGTTTATTAAGTATAGACTTTTACCTGAATTGAGATTATAGTTTAAGAATAGTTTGAATGCCAATGCATTTTAAATCCACAAACTATCAGTAAATGTTCTTAGAATCTGTAACCAAATCCAATTATATATAAAACCCTAACCCTATCTATGTAAAACTCTATATAATTATATATAAAACTGTAATTTTCACCTATTTGTGAAGCTAGTATAGAAATATCAGGGCTTCCTGTGATTGCCCCTTTAATTTTTTTTTTTAATCTGCCCAGATAGAGTTGAAAGAAATATTTTAAATGCGTTAGCTACTATATGTTAATTAATCCATTTATCTGTAGAATTGCAAACACGTAAACCTGCTTGTAAACATAATTGTCTGCTCAAGATAAATCCTAGGAGAGATTTGCCAGTCAACCTTTGCTTATTACCATATTAATCATTATATCTACACAACATGTTCACCCATATCCTGATCTCAGAGCACTTGATCAATTCATCCTGCACAATAAAGCAGAATCCTCTGTGGTTTTTTTCATACTGTTTCTTATGCTCTCTCATGCCTGAGACTCTGTAACTTTCCTAGGCAACCTGTTCCAGTGCTTTCCTAGACTTGCACTTAACAACTCTTCCTTCACTAGATTTATTATGCCTTCTTGAGCTTAGAATCTTAGAAGCTAGCAATGTCATTTTGTTCCAGAGTCATATTCTACTCATTTATACTTTTCTTATGTTAATTTGTATATATTCTTCTATAATACATGTGATAAGTACCCATAGTCTCCTGTGTCAATTTAATTGCACTTGATCTGCTACCTGAGTAAAGCTAAACTTTCACATAATACTCAAATCTTATTCCACGTCTTTCTTTGTAAGACACAGTGAATGTTTTCTCTCATGTTCCCTTCTCTTTGCTTCTCTCTTGCTTTGTAGACCTCTGTAGACCTCTATCCTCTGTGCACTTTTATTGCTGCATTGTTCTTTGCAAAGAATATTTCTTTAATCTTCCTGCTTAGACTTTTCTATATGTTATTCTGACTCTTCAATAATACTTGATGTATTATTGTATTTGCATACAATGCCTTTTTTTTTTTTTTGTCAGAATCCTGTTTAGTCCAAACTGTTATAATAATTTAGGCAGAGCTTTATGATGTTGATTGTCTGGATGACACTATTAAAAAATAGGTTAATCCTTGGAATTTTTGAAAACAAATGCTTATGGACAATCAGAAGGTTTATTCAAAGGTGTAAAGGCACATAGTGACATAATCTAGAAAAGAAATCTAAAGATAAATAATTCACATGGTATTTCATACTGGATTTTAATACAGAGTCAGTGATACAGCCGTTAGTGATAAAGAAATCAGAGCCACGACGTTGAGCAGCAGAGTGCTGAGTGTCTTCCCAAGCAGTTTCTTTGCCATAGACAATGAAAGTGTTCTTCAACTTAGGTATTTTGTGTTTTCACACTCTTCATTTTTTGATAGGTTCCTGGGAAATGGTTGAGCAGTGGGATGGCAAAATGTTCTGATCATACTGAGCTATTTGAGGTAATACATATTAAAGCTGGTGGCAGAGACTGCAGAAGAACCTCATTCACAGTGAATGGGTAATAAAATGGCAGATTAAATTCTGTGTAACTAAATGAAAAGCAGTGGCTATAAGAGGGAATAACCCCTTAAATTTGCATTCAAAATGATGGGTTCTGAAATATGAAAGTAGTAGGATATCATCTCAGTAGAAGCAAAACAAAAGGAAACCAGAACAAATAAAATGTTTAGAAATTATTTAAGAAACCACCAAAGAACAAAAGAAAAAAAACCCAGCTACTTCAAGGCAGAAAATACAGTCATGCCTCCAAAGACCTCACTGGTGCAGATGCATAATAGATTCTGTTTTTTGTTGATTCATTTGTCTTAAAAAGTGCAAGAAGAATGTCAAGTGATATGAAATATCTTTCATACGAAGAACAGTGAAGCAAACAAGGCTGGAAAAGAGATTATGAGAGGAAAAGTGAGTGAGAGAAGAAATATAAAATGGCATAGGGAAAATGAATGTTTCCATTTCTTTGTGAAATACAAAAGCTCAAGAGCATTCAATGTAATGTGCAGGTGGCAGATTCTTAAAAAAAGAAGGTGGCTTTTTGCTCAATTTGTAATTAATACATTTTACTTTCTGCCACAAGATGCTGCAGATGGTAAAAGACATATTGGTGCAAAAAGGCATTGCACATTGTCATGGAAGGCAACTTTCCACTGAGGCTGTTGAATGCAAGACGTAATCTCTGGCTCAGGCAATCTCTGAGCCACGAATTGCAAAAGGCTGAGAGACTTTATATTCAAGAAGCATCTCTATATATTTGCACTGTTTTTTAACTCTTCCATAGAAATATATTACTGGTAGCTGTTGGCAACACTATACCGGACTAAATGGATCTGCAATTTAAAATACTACTACCAGTCTTGCATTCCTTGTACATCAATAAAAAAGTTGGAATGGGGTTTTAGTAAGAGTTTCTAAGAATAGAAGGTGAAAGGAAGGAATGTAAAGGGCAAGCTGTCTTGAGAGACGAGATTATGTCTCTCTTTCCGCCTGAAAAATGTGGAATGGACAGGCAAAGAAAACAAAGTTAAGGAAACTTGACATACAAAAAAAAAAGGGTCTCTCTTGACTGATAAAGAACATGAATATAAGGAAAACCTAGGAAGACAGAAAATTTCAACCAAGTGTAAGAAAACAGAGTAAAATGGGTTTGCAAAACAGTTTAAATAAAATCCTTTTGGCTTTCATTAATTGCACTCCCAGTAGTATGTTTAATGCAAATGTCTTTATACTGAAGGAAAGAAAGAAGAAATGTAATGACATCAACCAAAAGCACATTCTTACTAATGCTGAGGGAGTAGGCAATTTAATGTATTATTATGAGAATTCATTGATAACAATGGGTGATTATGACCACTGTTGTCTAATGAATGTTAATTATTATCACAAAGAATGAAACTAATGATAGGTCCCTTTCTCAATTAGAGTTAACTGTGAAGGAACATGAGCATTAGCAATACAGGCTATTTCCTCTAAGTCAAAGGTCATGTAGACTGACAGGAAAATTATATTTGGCTTAGAACTACAAAGAATAAAATTAAAAAGAAATGAATGCTCCCGAAAAGTTATTTGCAAGATGTTCCTCCGAGCTAGATCTTATTTTGGGCTACATATACTTAAATGCAGGGGTATAACTTGCCATGGTAACTGTTTGAGGATGTTGTGCATATTACAAGGTATGAATGCTGGAAGTCCTAAGGCTGTGATAGGAATAGTAACTTGGATGTTTTCTTTTACTGATCACATTGTGGAGAATAGTCTGATACAGACAGGAGAATGGACCAGATGACATAATTAGTTCTAAAAATCATCTCGTCCTTCATTGCTTTCTGGTCCTCATGCTTTTTCCTGCCTGGTGGCAAATTGGTTGGCAACAAATAAAAATTATAGCGTCTGTTTCTACTATCCATCTGGGGTTTTTTTAATGTCACCCACACACATGCCCATGTATCTACCCACCCACTTATATTATCTTGCACAGAACACATTCATTCTCTCACTCACATAATTTATTCATCCCAACATGCACTAGTGCAGTTGCCATTTAGCTTTTGTTTACTGGTAGCCGTAGCAATATTTAAACAGATGTCTATTTACATCCGAGGAGCACATCAATTCTTGCCTGTATGCGTGCACAGCCTTAGTTATAGTTTCTAATGTCAGTATCTTCCTTTGTTTGCATAGTTATCAACAGTATTTCTGTTCGGAGTTGAATAATACGACATTCCCTATTTGAATAAAAGGGTGTCTTAGAATGTAAAATACTTGGAAATGTTTAAAAATACAATGCCTTATGTAAACAGAAATTTAAGTTACCAGGTCTATCTTGATTCTTGAAGAACTCCCTTTGTTTTAATTATGAGGGACTAGTTTAATTTCAATTTTCTTGAGCTTTCTCTAGGTTTTTTCATCAGAGGTTTGTTTCTACCCAGAACAAGGGGATGTTTTTGATAATAAAACCTGAGCCACAGTGATCATGATGAAGAAAAAATGTATATACTCAAGGATCCACATACAAGATTCTCCAAATACAAATGTCAGCCTATAATGTCTTTCCTTATTCTCAGAAAAAGATACTCCAGCATTGAAAGAAATCTGTCTTTCCAAATGCAAACTTCTGAAAGACAGACGATAAGATACATTGTTTAATCAGTTTGCAATTCTTTTTTCCTCTATCTTCTCAGGTTTGTATCTCTGAAATGAGAGCGGTAGACCTTGGACAGTTAAGCAAAGTGCTTGTTGAGCACCATAATGTGGGTTATGGAGCTGGATGGTACCTCGACAAAATTGTCATCCATGAGTCAGGCAAGACTGAAGAACAATATGTATTTCTTTGCCAGCAATGGTTAGACAGTGGAGTTGGTGATGCACAGATGGAACGAACATTGAAACTTCTTGGAAAAGTCAGGAGCGGAATGTTGACAGGAAAGATTTATGGTAAGGTCCGAAATCTTCAAAGCTCCTTCCAGCTTTTGTTGTAATCCATAATATTTTTTGGTTATCTTTAAGGCTAAAACCAAACTACAGAAACAGTATAGCTTGGATGAGAGCTGCCTCTCTCATACCAGTTGTCTCTCCAAACACTTTCCTGAGATGGTAAATACAATTACAATGCTCAGGGAAGAAAAACTAGAGCATAAGGGAGATATTAAGTGACACAGGCAATGAAGGTACTATGATTTTAGTTGAGGTTAGAAAAAAAGCTGAAGCAGAAAGAAGTAGGTTGTTCCATATGGCATTCAGTGCAGAGCAGAAGGCTCCTGCAACAGTGATGAAATCACAAGAAGAGATACAAAAACTCTTTTAGCAGAATGCAATTTTCCCTTATGTTCGTATATTTGCAGAAAGCATTTGCTTTTATTTGCAGTTTTCTTTTTTACTTATATCAATGGCACAAGTTCTTGCAAACAGTTAGTTGACCTGAACTCAATATTCTATTAAAATTGTTTAATTAACAAACAACCAAAATTCAGAAGCAACTTAGACACTGAAAATATGCTTTGCCAGGGTACTAGGTTTTTTAGCTCTCTTGTGTCTTTTTTGAAGAGGTGTAAAATGCTGGTTTGGGTCCATTTATGAAAACTGAATCAGAACTGATAGACCAAGCTATGTAAAGTTTAACTAATCTGAAGGTGTGAATTTGCATTTTGTATAAGCCATTTCATAAACCAATCTCTATTAACTTCCATGATCCTGCATATTTCATTTTATGTTCAGAGAAGTACATAGTATACATAGATGCAGACAAAACTAATGGATTATATCCACGTATTTAGTCATCTATAGTTAGTCTACTCGTGAATATTTCATATCATCTAACAAAACAGAAATAATGTTACTGATATGACAGAAGAACAGAAAAGCATGGAAATATAAGCATAGTATGAGCAGCAAGAGTAGTCACAATTCCAGAACAAGAATTAGCTGTATTTCACCACTGCAAGTATTCTAGTTCTCTATTAAGAAGATTTCATAGGTGTCCTATGTAGCCCACAGAGTGAGGCAGGTATTTCCCGAGGGTAATTCAGAGCAGAAGCCCAAGGTTGGTCCAACTCCTTCACATCTTTCTTCACTGATAATAAGGAAAGTGGAAGAAATATTGCACCCTTGTTTATGCACCTTGGCTAATGTCTGACTAGAGCTGTGTAAAAAGAATTTCCTTCTTTGGTTTCCTCCCCACCACACACACAGTCATCAAACATCTGAGTACAGTCTTGCTAATAATTTCATGTATATGGTTATTAATACTGAGTGCTGCATCTATTGAAAATCATTTTTTGTCTGGGTGTATAATAAACCCAGAAATAATATGACAAATAAGCAGAGAGCCTATGAGGAATGGATAAGTAAAAGGGAAATCAGCAAAGAGAAATGTACCTCAGGGGTCAGAAACTATATGTATACAATGGAACTTGCTAAATTTAAAGCTAAATCAGATTATGTAAAAGAAGTAAAACAAATAGTAATGGTTCTTCAACTATTTGCTCATGAAAAGAACCTTCAAAGATGAGTAACTATTCAGGAACAATAGAGTTCAGACTGAGATCATGTAGGTACAATCCCTAAAAAACAGAATACCTTGACTCTCTTTTCTTTAAGGAATCATAATGATGGCCAGGGGAGCAAAACCACAACTACTAATATGATAAGCTTATTAGAAATCAGAAAATATGAAACACAAATAGAACTTTGAGTTCTATTTACTCAGATAGAGACAATCAAGGTAGTTGGCATCCAGTGTCAGATCTAATCGCAAAGATTTAAAATTATTTTATGAAGACTCAACATCAGCAAATATAATGCTTGCATCCAAAAAATAGCATAATGTAGGTGAATACAGACCCAGTAATGGTTCTTATGAAAATCTTTACAACATATTGTAGAAGAAAAGAATAGTTGAGACAATAGAGGCAAATAGGAAATGAGAAGGAATGCACCATGACTTTACTAAAAATAGCCTGTAAAACAAGATGATATTACAGAAATATTTTGCAGTAAGACAAATATAATGACATTTAATCTGTTTAAAGTCCTGTATTGAATTTTATTTTCTCTATGGGAAGTTATTAGATAATCACAAAAAAGTGAAAAGCAGTAGTAGAAGGAAGAATTGTAAAGAGCTGGAGAAGAGACAATGAATATGTTCATGAAATAATTCGGTGCTACAAAGCTGGGAGTGCTATCAGGAGAATAAGAGGTTGTGTGATAAACTTTGAGAACTGAAGAAAAGGAATTGAACAGAATTCTGTGGCAAACAGCTTGTATAAAATTAGGTGTAAACTCAACTAGCTATTTGAGCTCTCAATTCTGATACATGGTGCGAATTTCAATTGTTTTGGGGTTTTTTAAGAATGAGAAACTAAGTAGTAGCCAAGGGTCAAAAAACTGTATTTGATCTCTATTTCCGTGTTTTGTAATGATTTTTGCTACACAAATTCATCAGCAGAAGGACTATAAGAAATACCAGGGTTTTTTTTATAAGATCACAGGATAATTCTGAGGCAGTAATGTGAATGGCTATAGAGTTACCATGACCCCACAGTGCATGTAGGCATTATCAGTCAAAATCAAAGTGGATTACTGGCTTCAGAGAGAAACTGTGATATTTCACCAGCAATGCTGGGTGTAATTGTGGCCACCTCTGTCCAGAAGGACTGGATCGAGCTGGAATAGTTGTAAAGAAGATATGAGGACAGGAAATGCCAATTCTTTGTAGGGAAAGGATTTTGAAAAAAAGTGACAGATTCATAATAGCTAATGAAATGCTCAAAATGGATACAGTAGTGATCTATCAAATTAATGGTAGATTGCACATCAAGAAGGGAAGAGAGTTATTTAAGCTAACAGAGTTGACATAAAAATACATGGGTTTCCACAGTCCATTAATGCCTTTCTGAAAATATTTCTGAGAAAGAAACAAAGAAGTATTAGATTTTTAGCATTGCACTCTGTGTTGGGTTGACCCTGGCTGGATGCCAGGTGTCCATCAAAGCTGCTCATCATTCCCCCCCTCAGCTGGACGGGAGAGAAACAAACACAAAAAAAGGCTCATGAGGCAAGATAAGGGCATGGAGAGAGCACTCAGCAGTTACTGCCATGGACAAAACAGACTTGACTAGGGGAAATTAGCTTAATTTATTACCAATTAAATTAAAGTAGGATTATGAGAACTAAACCCAAATCTAAATATGTCTTTGCTCCTTCTTCCTGGGCTAAACTTTAATCCCAGTTTTCTCTACCTCCTCCCATCTAGTTGTGCAGCAGGACAGGAAATAAAGGTTGCAGTCAATTTATCATGTAAAGACAACATAATTGTTTCTTCCTCTTCCACTCCAGCAAGGGGTGACAAGAAGTCATCCTCCTTAGACTTCTTCAAAGTGAGGCCTTCCAACAGGCTGCAGTTACTCACAAACTGCTCCAGCACAGGTTCCTTCCATAGGCTGTAGTCCTTCAGGCTTAAACCTGTTCCAGCACAGGCTCTCTCCATGGGGCCATAAGGTCCTGCAGGGAGCCTGGCTCCAGTGCAGGCTTCCATGAGGTCACATAATCCTTTGGATATCCACCTGCTCCATCATGGGGTCCCCCATGGGCTGCAGATGGATCTCTGCTCCATCGTGGACCTCCGTGCACCACTGGGACACAGCTATCTCATTATGGTCTTCACCATGGGCTGCCAGGGAATCTCTGCTCACCCTCCTTCTGCACTCACCTGAGGAACTGCAGAATTGCTTCTCTTGCATTTTATTACTCTTCTCCAGTTGCAATTGTGCAAGTCTTTCCTCTCCACTTTCTTAAATACCTTATCCCAGAGGTACTGTCACCATCACTGATGGCTCAGCCTTGGCCAGGAATGGGTCTGTCTTGCAGCAAGCAGGCCTTGGTTCTTCTGGACAGGGGGGCTTCTAATGGCTTCTCACAGAAGCCATCCCTCAAACCCCCTGCTACCAAAACATGGCCACACAAACCCAATACAGTGTTTTATACTTAACTAAGGAGAAGGAAGGAAGGTTCTTTTAAATTGAATCTTAACATGTTGATCAGAAATTATACTATTTAATTTATGTGATATAGCAGCATATTGTACTTTACTATCCAACAGATAATTGATAATTTAAGGCCAGATTCTTCAGTACTAAAGGGCTAAATTATCCTAGATTATGTCACATGGGAGCTGATAAATTTTCATTTGACTTCAATTTTTTCACTGTTATCATTGTTTTCATTTACATTTAATGTTCATAGGCATGAAAGTAGTTTAGGATTATTCATGAAGTCGTAACACTGAAGTTATTTTAGATGATTTTACAGATGGTGAGTACTAAATTTTTATGTCAACAAGTGCTGGATTTATGGCACAGATCCTCACCCGATCTAAAGCAGTAAAGCTGCATTAGTTATCGTAGGAGACAAAGACGTTCTTGTGATTAGGAAGCTGAGGTGACTGAACATTCTGAAGCTGAGGTAGGAAGCTGGAGTTTATGGATATAAACTCCAGGAGCCTCTGAGTCCATTACTGGAGGTAAAACAATCTGTTTAACAAAGTAGCTATTTCAAATTATCAGATCCATACTTTTGTCTCACTTTGCATAAAAAGAGTTAAGTCATGTTACTAAAAATTCTGCAGCAATGCAGGTGATCTAAAATTCTGATTTTCACAATTTTTAAAAATTGAAACCATTAATTTCATAACCCTGAATTTTCTATATATTCTGTTAATATGAATTAAAATATTAAAGCTAGCTAAATCAGTGAGATTTTTTTTCACTGGCAGAAGTTTCTGATCTTCCAAACTCTCTTGTTGATTGAAGCTTTAACAAAATATCTGCTCCATACAAAGTTGCAGAAGTTACTTAGGAGCCTACCTGGCATCAATCTGCCGTCCTTCTGAGCCTTCAGGGATCTGTCAATTCATCTACAATTCTTTAGTGACTAAGTGCTTCAGAAAGACCTAGTAAAAATTCTCCTGGAGTGTTTCCTGAGTCCCTAAAGTGGAAAAATCTATGTGATGCTATATAGGACTATTTTTACTCTCTCAGCAAACATTACTTCTTCACAGAAGAAATGGATAAAATTTTGTACTTTGCTGTCATGATAATTGTGATGAGGTGTGATAAAAATATCACATTTCAAGCTCTGAACCAGTTTATCTCATCACCATCTTCTTACAGTATGTATGGAGCAAATTTTAACATGTTCATTTAAGTAAATCCCCAAAAAGTTAAAATGAAACTATACCCTTCCCAGGCCAAAGGCAAACCTGATAACCAGTAGTATCTTGTAAAAAACAAAACAAAACAAAACAAAACAAACAAAAAAACCAAAAAAACAAAAAAAACCAAAAAAAAAACCCAAAAAAACAATGCTGCTTTTGAATGGTGACTAGTGAGAAAATATTTTAAATCATCATTTATGTAGGGCAGGGGGAGAAATCAACAGATTGTCATGGCTCTTCACAAGTCTCTAATGTGGAATTGGCAGTCTCATCTGCACACTGCTCTTGTACTGGCCCATCTCTAAAGTATCAGCTATGGAAGGACTGGTGTCCAAATTTGCTTCTCACTAAATCAACGATAGTGAGTGAACCTGTTATGTGCCAATATTTGAGCTCAGTACAAAGGTGGAAATGGGTTTCTAGTCACTCACTAACTCAGCCTGTTATAAATTGGTGTATTATTTTGGATGTTCAGCAAACCCTTTTTTTTTTTTTTTCTTTCTTCTTTTTTTTCCCCCGCTGTTTTATTTCAACAGGGACTTGGGATGTCCATGTCACAGCTAGTGATATTTCTTCTTGTTCCGTGAGCCCCAAAATGTCTCTAACTGTGTGTGGTGAAAAAGGAATTTGTACTTCAGTCATATTCCCCAGAGGATCCCTTAAAAAAGGGCAGATTTATGAGACTTCTATTGAACTAAGTAAGAAATTTAATACTATATTCAAAGTTTGCCTAGAAATTGAAGAAGCTGGAGAACAAGAGATCTGGATGCATTGCCATGAGGTAAAAACTAAAACCTAAAGCAATTATTTATTGTGTCTCTATTTTTAAAAAATTATTTAAATTTTTTTATTTACAGAAGCTGCAACACTTGTAGAGTACTGACTTCAGAAACTGCTCAAAACACTAGGATAGCTATGGATAAAGAAAATCTTGTGAGCTTGGATGGATTTCTGGAGAGGTATATATACAGATGTGCCATCATCTGTGGCATATCCAGTGGTGTCTCTTCAGAACTGTACTCACTGGCGTACATTGCAATATTTACATAACTCCAAATTGGCTGTTACATGTTGTAGATTCAGTGATCCATGGCAAATAATTAAGGCAGACACTAGAAATGCATTTTGATGAAACTATCTGCCTTTTAAGTTGGCATGTGAAAAAAAGAAGTGAATAGCAAAAGTGACAATCTTTCTTCTGATATCCAGCTAAAATCTGACATCACACTGAAATTGCTGTGGCATTTCACTATATGATCTTCTTATCCTGGCACAATAAAAACAATTCTAAGGGAAAGAGTAATCTTTTCTAGAATTGCAGACATGCTTTTGTCCATGAATGTTTCTATTTTGTTCTTATTAACAAATGGAGAAAAAATAATTTTCCTTTCCAATACATGTTATTACTGAGCTGAACTCCCTGACATTTAAATGGTAGGCAGGTTGTTAATTTCATCTTCATAGCCAGATTAAATAGTCATCCAACAAATCTATCAAAATTAGGACTGCTTCTGGAGTATTGTAGGAGACAGTAAATCACAGCAAAAAATTCAGAACAGAAATTTGGCAGTGGAAAACAGTGACATCTATTACTCTGCTATACCTCATTAGCTCAGAACAATCACTCAAAGCTCAGTTTAAGAGAAATCAGCATAATTTATATTAATAGGGAAAAGATGCACATTTTCCTTAGGTAGGAAGAGGTAAAGAAAGAAATTATAAATTTTCCTGCTTTGGAATATACATATATTATGTGAGTTTTAGGAAGACATTTCCTCTTATTCCATTGTTTTTACAGCAGGATTGACTGAATCCTTGGATGAAATAACTAAGTTGGTAGAGCATGTTGTGGATAATATATGTTATTAAAGACAGCTTAGCAGTGTATTTACACTGCTGGTTAGAATCAGTGTGGTCATTTCTATGCTATTTGGTTTTGATTTTACAGGATTGCAACTCTAGAGAGTCTGAGATTTCCCCCTTCTATCAATAGTAAATATGGGCATAGTTGGTTGAATTCCATTCCATTGAGATTTAGACTTCATTCTTATAGCCATAACTACAAAATAATAATCCTGATTTTTTTTTTGAGGAAATTGAAATAATTGTAAAATAATGCCTAGAACAAACTTAATTGAGGTATGCTTTATTTCTGCAGCATGTAGTAGCTAACATCTTCATTCTTGCTTCTTTCACTTCTTAGAAAAATAAAACACAGTAAATGAAATCTGAGATTCAGTAAACTGTTCAGGAATGCAGATATTATTGTGAGAGGAAAATTGTGCTAGCATTATACTTCACAGTGCATTTAAAAAACCTCCTGTCAGTGTGTCTGTCATAATGAAAAATACTAAGAGTCTTTTGACAACAATCTCCCAATGACAATTCCTAGTGAAATTTGGTTTTGCTTACTGGTTTAAAGGTTTGGACATTTTAGTGAGTTGGTCACAAAGAATTGAATTAATTATAAATTCCCTTTTAAAAGCAGAGTTACTTGATTGAAAATACAAAGTATTTTCAAATATGTTGTCTGGTCTAGGTTTAAATAGTTTGGAAAATGAGAATTTATCTCAGTGTAGCTGATAGTACCATAATGTAAGGTGTCTTAGTATTAAAATATATTTCCTTGGAGTAAGAATAAACTACTTAACTCAGGATCACCATTTTCTTAGTTTATACACAGAATTTCATAGACATTGAAATTAGTATAAAGCACTATATATTCAACTGATACATATGTACTGACATTTATATACATGTCAGAAAGCATTCTTAATTTCTGTATTTCAGTTTTTCCCAGAAATTTTTTTTCTTTCTCCTGTTACTTAGAAGAAAACATTAGGCACTAAAAAATATTGGGGCATATTGATATTTCTCACAAGCTGAATATGGCCTTATCAACACTTCTTTTTCTTACATATGCTGGATGAATAGGTTACATAAAGGAAACTTTTTGCACACTATTAAATATTTTTTTCCTTCACTGCAATCTCTGCAGCAATAATGTTGACAACATTTTAATTAGCTTTAATTGGGAAAGATATTTATTCCTTCTCATTCAAAAGGCTGTTTTCAAAAACATTTAAGAAAAAATTATTCATATTATTTTAAAATTTTGAGATTATGTGTCATAGCTGTTTAATAGTTTGTCTTTAGCTATCATTTGCATTAGAGTGCAACAGATGCTGAAGTTATTGCTTTTTGTTTCTTTGCTAAGGTAAAGCTTCAACACAGAGAAACTAAAACTCTTCTAGAATTCCCATTTTGTCATAACTTTGCTGATGAAGAAGGAGGAAGAGTGACTGAGCTTCCAGTTCTCACAGCTGGGTCTTCTTTTTCAACAGGTTTGTCACAAATTTGAAACACTGGGAGAGATCTGGTCAGTGACAATGTCCAATTTTCAGAGCAGTCCAAAGGATTTTGCAGATATTTTCTGTTCATTTCTGCCTGGTGATGCATGGCTAGGTCCATCTATTCTGGTGTTTAAAACCAGTATCTTAGATCCTAAAACTGAGCATTTGACTGTGCACTCAAGTCTGATTGGTGTCAGATTGTCACACATAAAAGAGCAAGCATATGGCACTGAAACTACTAAAAGGGTTTTGAACAATACCCAGTTTAGCCTTCACTCAATAATATAATCTGGTTCTCTCACAGACTGAGCAAGGGAAATACAGAGGAAATAACTCTTGTACTGTAATTTCAGATAATAAGGAAATCCATGCCCACCCCCACCCCAAACAGATCACTTGTTGTTTGTGTTCCTAGAATTACAGGCATTCTTTTTCTGTGACCTAGCAGAGGCATGTCATCAAACTCCATCAGAATTGTGCCTTAGTCCTCTCAAGACTAGACATTTTTAGTTTGTTCTGTGTTATGAGGTTTTATAACCAAAGTTAGAGAAAAATGGAAGAACTCTTATCTTAAGTGAATATTCTACCATGATAATATCCTAGGCTACTCCAGAAGTTAAGGGTTTAGATCAAGCATAGAAGTAATCTGTATATTCTTTCCTCTTTTGCTGTGCTTTCAAAGTTAGTATCAAACCAAGCACTTAGGCAGAAGCTTCTTGAATATGAATTTGAGAATGATGAGAAATCATGATATTTGAAATTCAGTAATGCTGGAAAATTCACTGGTAAAGTTCTTTGCTTCAAAATAATTCTTAGATTTATTTCTTTCTGGAAGAACACAGATATTTAAATCTTTAAAAATGCTGCTCCTTTTTCTGAGGAGCATTTAATATGAGGAAAGGTACTTTTCTTTCCCTCTCCCTACATTTTTTCTCATTTTTGATTGAATGTTTTGGGAATGTGATTTCTTTCTTATTTTAGGGGCCATATCATCCGTGCACTGTGAATTTCCCTGGGAGTGCACGCAGGCATTTTACAGAGCAGCCTTTCGAGGAGTTGCTGAAGCTGAAGGGTTGTGTGTTCACACCGTGTGTTCTCTCACATGTCACCCCTCCTGAGGCCAGCAATTCCAGCTGGTACAGTGCAGAGTGAACAGCCGCTGACTGGACCATGATCCAGAGGAAATACAAAAGTTGCGTTCTTCCTGACAGAGTCCAGCTTTGTTTGAACGCCACGAGGCTCAGAGCAGAGATGAGTTTGTTGAGTGATTTAGTGCTAATCCATAGCCTAGTAACTTTTTCATTGGAGAGTTATGTATTTAAATGCATACAAGTGGTGATAAAGTATTGTTTACATGGTTTTTATACCAATTTGTTATGTGGAGGGGTTTTTTTTGAATGTTTTTTCTTCTGTGTTTCTGGCCCATTCAAATTATTTAGCCTATTATTCTTTATAATAGTGGTTCTTAAATTCCAATTACAATTTATCTGTGTGCTTTTCTAAGCATTACAGTGTATTTTAGTCTTCTGAGCACTCCAGATAGGAGAAAAAATGAAAACATAATAGTAGTAATTTATTAAAAAAATATATGTTTTAACTAGTTTAGGTTTGGTAACCCTTTGATCCCCTTTTTCCCACAGTGAAAATCTATGTTCTCCACATCACTATGGGAGCTACCCCTGGGTCAGGAACAGAGGTAGATGTGTATGTCATGCTGCAAGGCTCCTTGGGAGATACTGGAAGAAGAAAGTTAATTAGAAAAGGAGATAAAAATTTCACTAAAGGAAAGGTGTGCTTCTAAGTTTTGCAACATATTTTCCACTTTTAGAACCCAGTCCAATTCAGGTGGATTTAGTGGGAATAGGGAAGCTTACAAAGTTCCAATTTACATTGCTCTGTGATTAAATGTGTGTCTGTCAATATCTCAACCTTATGTGAGAAATGCCAACCTTTATGCAACTGATGCTAGCAATACTGACAGCTAATAAAGTGACTATATCAAGTGCTTTTATATTCAATTTTATATTCAAATTTTAATACCTCTTTTCTGCCCATGCCATTCTTCAGACTATGGCACCTTTTCCCTTATTTCTGCTGTCTACCCTCCATGGTTTTCTTAGGTGAACCAAGAGAGTCTTTCATTCCTTGTATGGGAGAGAGTCTTGTAGCTCCTGGACATAGACCAGTCAAACTCCAATATTGCTGCCAGACATGCAATGTCAGTATAAAGAGAAATTGGAGGGGATCTAGGTACTGAGTGTGCTGAGGAAGCATGGGTAGATTTACAGCAAAATGCATGTCTTTGACATAAAACCTTGTGCCCGTCAGAAGATCTGGACAAGAGGGAGTGTAATTTTCAACTGAAAAGATCACAAGATATTTAAAACATGGAATAAACAAATTGCTTGTTTTTATTGTGCCTCTTTTTTGGAAAAAATTGAGGAATGAAAAAATTTTATACAGATTCTAGAACAAACATCTGTTACATAAAATTTGGTTTGAGATAAAGTTTAGGGAAAAAAAATCCATCAGTATCTTGCAGCCAGTAAGTTATTTTCTTTTATTGGTGTCAGCTGCCAAGAAAAAAAAAAAAAAAAAAAAATAAAAAAAAAAATTCTCTAAGGATGCAAGCTTCCAAATCAGCCTAGACTGATAGACTGATAGCCCAAGCAGAGATATGGTATATGTGATTAGAAGGAGCTCAGCTCCTAACTACTCCTAGCCTCATCACTTCAATGAGAATTGAAAGTGGGTATTATACTGCTGGATTTCACCTACTTGAAATACTTACTCATAAGAAAATTGGAGAGTTTAAATCTTTATTTTTAAGGGATTAAATACTGTGGATAAGGCTACTCAGTTCTGAAAAAGTCACATTTGTCTTTCCTAATGCTGAAGTTCAGATTATGGTTTACTAATAAACTGATTTAACTGAATTTTAGAGCTGCAGTCCTTTTGTCCTCATGGAGTAAAGTTAGCTTAATATAAGTTTTACTGGATTTCTCCTTAAACCCACAAGTTCCACAAGTGAGAAATCTGATTTCTAGACTGGTAATTTTTAATGAAGTGGGACCAAGGATGCACATTTAGAAATGTTGACTAAGAAAGCAGAAGTGAACCCCAAAGATTTATAACCTGAAGGGTACTTTAGTAGTATTTGCATCTACTTCAGTTTAGCTCAGAATTTTTCCCTCTTACACAGTAAGATGCAGACCTGGCATGTAGCCATCTCTTCATTATTTATTTGACATTTTATAGGAGCAGTGTGTGAATATAACAGAGTATCCTTATATTTCTAAATGTAGATATCAGCACAGGAGAATTTTAGGGCTCTAAAAAGAAATTGCTTGCAGATAAGTAATAGAGAAACACATAAAAGTCTTGATTCACTCTTTGTTCAGTGAAAATAAAGGTATTTGGTTAATTGAAAAGTATAAAATTATTCTGCAAGAAAGGCTCCTGCCCATGCAGCAGTATTTTTTCATTATCTGTTTTGGAAATTTCCCACTGTTTTCTTCCCTTTAAAAGTAATCTCCAAAAAGACTCTCAAGTGTAGAATGTCTCTTTCTATACTAGCCCAATCACATATTGTGCCAAGCACCCCTGCAGTGAGAGAGTCTGAACTCGGTGGTTTAGGGGATTTGGAGTATAACAGGCAGAATTTGCATTCAGAATCTTAACAGTTGTTCTGACATTTTAAAATGTGCTTTTCCTTGCAATAATTTTTCCCCTGACTATACAGTAACAGCTAGTGAACTGGAACAGTGTTTCTGTTGGAAATCACGTCAAAATATGGTGTTAGTCTCACAGAATGTCAGGGCTGTTACAAGCAACAGTTTTGCTATGCAGAAATACATAGAAATGTTTAAATATTCAGCAAAGTTTGCAGTGGATTGGAGATATTCCTTTCCGTTTAGCAGTTTTTTTATTTTCATGAGCTAAGCTACATGATAGTAAAAGAGTGAATTAGCATCTTACATCTGAAAAGTTGCTTTGTGCCTTTCTGAAGTCCTTACACCTGTGAAACCATCAGAGAACTTGTAGGTAAAGTTATGTGCATGATATTATTAATTCACCAGTAAGGCCCTGTAGCTCACCCCTGAGAGGGCAGCACTATCTCCGTGAGAGCTGAACATCTGGTGATCTACTCACATAAATGAGTATGAGGACTTGTCCTGCAAGAACCCGTAGTCCTTCAAATTACTATGACACTGATACCTTGTTTGATGTTCTCCTAAAAGCTGTGAGGACAGACAATGCAATCTCAGCACACTTCTTAATGCAGTTCAGCTTTCATGAAATCCTAATAGTAGTTATTTATGCTTCATGAGTCAGTTTAAGCATGATAGATGTTATCTGCCTATGAGAATTCTCTTGAACCAAGTATATTCAGTGCAAAGATCCTGTGAAAACCAGGGCCCAGTTGTGTAAAATCCTTATCATATCTCTGTGTCTTCTGACACCCAACAGTTTCAGCAAATGTAACTCTTGATGCTCCTTTATATGGCCTTTGATATACTTGCTGTATGCTCTGTCATATGTCTGTGAGTTGCCCAAAAATTTTCTTTGACAATGTGGGGTTTTTTTTCAGATCAGTTCCATCAAAACCAGTAAAGTACACTGAATATGTTATGACTGATATTTAAATATTTTAATCTAAGCTTTAGGAAATTGGCCAGTATTTTAAGTACTTCACATTATGGAAGCACTAAATTCTGTGACAATTTTTGCTTCATTCTATTAGTATTTGAAAAGATATATTCTTTATCCTGTCCTATATTTAGACATCAACTGCTCAGGTTGGTGCCATGGTAACTGCAGCACATACAAAAATTTTCAGTGAGAGGTGACTGTTGGTGCTCAGTTTCAGTACTCACAGATGAAGCACTGACATTTAAAAAAATACTTCAGGAAAAAGTGTATGTGTACCCGATACAGTAAGAAGAGTCAGAATGTGGGGCTGTGTCCTGAGGTCACAAGTAGGAAGCCAGTAATGTCCAGGTCCCACCACATTGACAGTGCAACTATTTTATGACTGCAGATAAACCTTCTCTTATGGAAAGCATGCCTGACATAATGACTAAATAGTTGCCAAATGTCATTGATCCAAATGTATTAATCACAGCGGTAGGCTGTTGGCCAAGTTACTGTTACACAGAAATTAACACTTAATCAATCTGGTCATCATAGAATCATAGAATTGTTTAGACTGGAAGAGACCTTTAAGATCAAGTCCAACCATTGACCCAATATTGCCAAGTCCACCACTGAACTATGTCCCTGACATGTTTCCCTGGAAAGCCTGTTCCAATGTGTAACAACAATTTCAGTAAAGAAATTTTTCCAAATATCCAATCTAAACCTCCTCAAGTGCACCTCAAAGTCATTTCCTCTTATGCTGTGGCTTGTTACCTGGTAGAAGAGATTCCCCTCAACCTGCTTGCAACCAACCTCCCCTCCACCCTCTCTCTTTTCAGACAGTTGTAGAAAGTAATCAGATCTACCCTGAGCCTGCTTTTCTCCAGGCTAAACATCCCCAGTTCTGTCAGCTGCTTCTCACAGGGTTTCTGCTTCCAACCCTTCACCATCCTTTGGACTTGCTCAAAGTCTTGTAGAGGGGGGCCCAAAGCTGAACATGGTATTCAAGGTGTGGCTTCAGCAGTGCCGAGTACAGGGGGACAATCACTGCCCTGGTCCTGCTGGCCACACTATTTCTGATACATGTCAGGATGCCTTTGGCTGCCTTGGCCACCTGTGCACACACTGACTCATGGTCAGCAGCTGTCAACCAGAGCCTCCAGGTCCTTTTCCTCCAGGCAGTTTTCCAGACACTCTTGTCCAGTCCTGTAGCACCGCACAGGGTTTTTGAGACCCAAGTGCAAGACCTGGCCCTTGGCCTTGTTTTACCTCATGCAGTTGGCCTTGGCCCATTGATCTAGCCTGTCCATGTCCCTTTGCAGAGTCTTTCTGCCTTACAGCAGATCAACAGTCCCACCTGACTTGGTGGTGTCTGCAAACTGACTGAGGGTATCCTTGATTCTCTCATCCAAATCATCAGTAAAGATATTAAACAGGGCTGACCCCAGTGCTGAGCCCTGGGGAGCACCAGTAGTGACCAGCCACCAGCTGGATTTAACTACATTCACTACCACTCTGGGCCTGGCCATGCAGCCAGATTTTACCCAGGGAAGAGTGCATCCACTGAAGCCATGAGCAGCCATTTTCTTCAGGACAATGCTGTGGAAAATTGTATCAAAGGCTTTCTTAAAGTCCAGCTAAACAACTTTCACAGCCTTTCCTTCATTCACTAAGCAGGTCACTCTGGCATAGAAGATCAGGTTGGTCAAGCAGGACCTGCCTTTCATAAAGCCATGATAGCTGAGCCTGGCCCCCTGACTGTCTTGTGCGTGTTGTGTGATAGTACCCGAGGTGATCTGCTGCATGACCTTCCCTGGCACATAGGTCAGGCCTGTAGTTGCCTGGATTCTCTTTCTGACACTTCTTGTAGATGAATATTGCATTTGCTAATTCCCAGTCAATTGGGACTTGTCCAGTTAGCTGGGACTGCTTGTAAAGGATGGAAAAAGGTGGTTGGTCAAGTTCTGCCAGCTCCCTAGGTACCCTTGGGTGAATCCCATCCAGCCCCATATATGTGTCTGTGCACTGTAGCAGGTTGCTGGTCCTTTCCCCTTGGATTCCCCTTTCCCCTTGGATAGGGGTTCCATTCTGCTCCCTTTCTCTGTTTTACATCTCATGGGGCTGAAAGATCAACTGATCTTACTATTAGAGACTGAAGGAAAGAGTGCAGTAAACACCTCAATCTTTCCCTCAGCCTTTGCCAGCTTTGTCTGTGGCACTCCTAGTTGCTTGCACTCCCTCAGGACTTTTTCTGTACATGGAGGGAGCTTGGCCACCATTGCTTCTGGGCCTGTGTCCTGTCACTGGCTGTGGCACAAGCTGTGAGCTCCTGGGGGCTCCCTCTGCTACCCCCGAGGTTCCTTTGGGAAGATCCCCCATGTATCACTGCAGCGTTCAGCTGCTGATTGATTGTGCCAGCACTGGAGCGGCTCACCTTGGCTGCTCCCCTGCTACTTTTGGTTGCACCATGTTTAAATCCACTGAGCAGAAGGACTACTCAGATGGGAACTAGGAAAATATGGAATGCCACCAACATGAAGGGAAGGCTGGTGAAGGTTGTCAGAAACTGCGAGGAGAAAGAAAGAGCATTACTAAAGCTTTATAAAATCCTAGGAGATGGTGGCAAATTCCTGAGTTGTGCAGTTCTCCTCATTACCTTCAGGATAGCATTTTCCAGTCTGTGGCTTCAGGCAGTGAGAGATTTATTATAAGGGACAGAGTCAGAACATCCCATTGCAACCACCCAGCTTGCCCATACAGGACTGGCCAATGTTTAGAGCTGTGTGAATAATTAATTTTGGTTTCCTGACATATTCTTGCAGGGCTAGAAAACATGTAAAACTTTGTTGCAAAAAATTTAAAACTGGGCAAAATTAATTAATACTAAAATTAACTGCAAGAGGGGAGTACTTCATTCTGCCTATATAGATCTTAAAAATAGCTCACATAAGTGACATTCCTAAAGCTGAAATGCATCTCACTTAGTTTTACTTGCCTGTATTGTACACATTTGTTCTAATATGATGGCTTAAGCATCTGTTGTGGAAAGGGAGTGATGGTTACCTTCTCTCTTCATCTGGACGTTTATCTTAAAATTAGTTAATCTCAGAGAGTACCTGCTGCTTTCTTTGCAGGAAATTGTCTTATTATATAGACTTATTTTAGATTGGCCAGGTTGGGTAAATGAATTTTATGCCTTGTTCATTCCAGAGTTTTGATAAACAAGGTAATTTAAAAATAAAATGTAGCTAAATTTATTAGTTTGATTAATAAAAAAAAACTTAAAATAATTATGGTTAATACAAGTGTGTATTTTTCAGGAAATAAAATATTCTATCATTTTCCTCAGTGCAGCAAGAACTAAATTAAATTCAGTTCAAGTTAAATATTTGTGAAAATATATCTAGCTCCAAATGAACGGCTACCAGGGATATAGTTTAAATCTAGCCGGAAAGTTGTAAAAAAATCCTTTTTTTCCCTTTTAAATATTAGATATTCACACAATTTTCTGTGTAAATTTGTCAAACTTTAACTTCTAGGAACTGAATTTTGTCACACTTTTGACTTCCATTTTGACTAGCTCTCTTATAGCAAATTTCTACTGCCTTTGACAGTATTTATGGCAATAAGAAAATCAGTATGCCTTTGACAAGTTAAATAGATTATTCTGCTTGATTCACTGAAAGGAAGGTTTTCCAATGATTTATTAACTCTCACAAATCTTTGAGCACTCTTCAGTTTAACACCCTACTTCTTCAAGTGTCATAAATGGAGATTGTATTTGCATAATCTCTGAAATCTTGTTTTCTTCCAGATGAATCATGGCAATACTAAAGAGCATAAGCTTATTAACTGGCCTCACTGCAATGAAATGTGATTGAAAATATTCTCTTTTTACAGCTGCACTTGGAGATATACAATTTAGACATTTTACTATTATTATTATTAATATTATTAATATTATATTTTATTATAGTGTCTTAATCAAAATATTACACAATGATATGCATTATTGAATTTGAAGAAAGTTACATTCATCCTATTTTCTTTGCCTTTTAAACCAGATCTCAAATTTGGACTGTTATTAAATCAATCTAACAATCAGATGGGATTGAATCTGTCCAAAGTGATAGCTGTCTTTTGGGTTTGGTTTNATTTTGCCAAAGGGTTAGTTTTTTTTTTGGTTTTGTTTTTTTTTTTTTTTTTTTTTTTTGGTGTTTTGTTGTTGTTTTGGCTTGATTTTTAATTGTTTTAAATAATTTGTGATTACATTTGATATAGTTTGTTATTACAGTTTTGGATGTGGTTGATTATACCAGTCTATCTGAAGGACTACTGAAAAGGACTGAGCAGTCCTTTTGCATTTTATTAAATACATTTTACTTAAAGTCTGACTGAAATGTCTTTAACTAGTTAGAAGAATGATCATAGCTACTGATCATTATAAGATGTCCCTATTCTTTCTTACTCGTCTTGCTGTTTTGTGCATAGAAATCTTGTTTCAAAAAGATTTTTTTCCAGTTACATTAAGCTTATTAACATAAGATCAGTGCAGGTAAAATATATTTGGGGTTTTTTACTACCCCTGTTCTTTCATTGATTCTTCACTAGTCTTGTTGAACATTGATAAACTACGATAAATGTGGGTTATCAGAAACTTCTAATGGTTCATTCATTATAATCTACATTACTTTTTTCATGCAGAGATAAAAATTTTCAATGAATTTATAGCTGAGAATTTAACATAATACAAAACTCTCCTTGCAAAAGTGTGAGTCTGGAAGGAAAGTCAGGGTTGGCTTTTTCAGATGCATGAAAACCCCTAGTTTTAAAGAAACATTTGTACAGACCACTATAAGGCAGTGAGGGCATAGTCAGAGGCACTCATCCCTCTGCTGAGCTGAGCCAAGACAGTACTGCTACCAGTGCTGGTCATCACTGCTGCTTACCACCTAATATTTCCACCTCTGAAGTCTGCTGGCACAGATACATTTGCTCTGTCCAAATGTTTGTTTAGTTCAAGCAGTTAATATTATCAGTGATTTCAGCTTTTCTCTTAGTCTATCTTGAGAAAATTTGTCTGGAGCTGATTTTGTGGTTATCCTTGCCCAACTAAAAAGGTGATAAAGTTCATCTAAGAGAAGGTTGGGATATGACAAGCATTTGGGACACGGTGGAGATGTTCTGTTCAGCACAACTGGAAAAGCCCATAAGACCACAGTCTGAAGGGGCAAAAGTAATTTTTCTCTTTTTTTCCTTTTCCAGGAATGTGCATACACTGTTTCAGATTGGGCTCAGTGTTACAGGGGTCCTCTATTTTGCCCTCCTGTGTTAAAACTCCTTTGTTTTCAGTGATGTTTCTCCAGATTAACAAATGAGATCAAAATAATCAGGCAGCAAATCAATAGGTTTGCTAAGCTTAATAGAAAAGTTCCTTTATCTAGACAGTCTGACTCCTTTTCCAATAAAGAAACCTATTAAAATGATACCAACATTAGCAGTATGGGAAATCACTGGCACATACAGGTTGACGAAATGAAACATATGGTGTGTCTTGACTTGCCATTTTCAGTTCTTCTGGGAATATTGTCATTAACCAACCATCAAGTCTCAATACCAATACTGTGAAATGATTGGCATTTATCCTTTACATAGGATAAATCTTTTTGCATAAAGGTAAATATTGCACAGTGACTGTTCAAATGCTTCTTCTGTTACAAGAGCTATTGCAGCTGCTGCAGACAGTGATATGTTGCCAGCACTGACACAGAAGAGTACTGAATAAAGTAATCATAAACTGGGTCAAAATTCAAAGAAAAGGCTCAAAACATGGGTCCCAGGAAAATAATTTGAAGTAAATCTGAAAAGAAGTTAAGGAAAAAAACCAACCTATAAATATTCTGGAAGGATTGCTGTAATTATTGTTATAAAGGATTTTTAGTCCTTATTATCTTAGCCAAAAAGTATGAAAAGTACTGATTCTGGTTTTGCTAGAGCATCTCTTCTGGGTCACAGAGAATGTACTGCCATTGTCAATCTTACCTGCTCAGACTAGGAGAATATCTTTTTCTAGGCAATGTTAATTAAGAAAATTTAGTGGGCTGTACATAAATACAAATTGCTTTAATGCTATTCTGAGAAAATTCAATATAAGCTCTGCTGAATTAGACAATATGTATTATTATCAATATTTAAGGTGACTTTTCTCCAAACCTAATTTGCTAGTAGTAACTAAAAAACTATTACCATTTTTTTCCCTAGGGGAAAATGATAAAGATAAATTTCATATTCCATAATTTTGCTTATCTTATGTGTTTCCTTCCTCTCTCTCTTTTTGCAGAAGAATTAACTCTCGAATAATTTAGAAGGTCCCCATTTATAAGTCAAATAAAAGATAAAGTATCATGTGACATACAAGACCTGTAACAACTCAAGTATTTAGAAAATTTTATGCTTAATCCATGGTCTCAGATAAATCTACAAAAATATTAGCTGAATTATTAATAATAATTCAATTTCATAAAATTAGAATGAATTATATGTCATAATCTCTCTATTTGCAGACAACTTGAGAGGAGAAAAGTGAATTAAATTTAGCAAATAAATTATCTCTAGCCAATTGTTTTTAGGTCCAACAATTATAGTTGCTGCTCTTTCCCTGTTATTTTTTTGGTCTCTTGACTACAATAAAGCTCATTACACTGTGTAGATTTTAAAATGTACACATAAAGAAAAAATGTAATCTTGTCTGTGAAGTGAATTTACCCCAAATGACACAATTTCTAGTCTATTTAATAGTTCCTTAACTAGCAGTTTATTAGATGTTTGAATAGTCTGCAGATTGGACCATGGATTTCTGAGATTTTATGTTCTCTAAAGTGAGCTCATTAAAATGACACATTGACAAATGATGAACTAGTGTGTCTAACACAAACCAAACATCATGGCTTTCACAAGAGTTTATTCCATTAAAATATACTTTTTTCATAGGAAAATGGACATTTTGGGTGTTGACTATATATACTAAGTTGTTTGTTATCTGTGGCTGGTCACAGATCCTCCAGGTCATGGATAACCCATAGCACATGCTGTCCCTGATTTATCAAGTTTAGGTTAATAAGTACTAAAGGTTTGTTAAACATTCAACATGCTGCAAGTCAGACCCAACCATCCTTCTGGAGACAGCACAAGTCTAGAAGCCAGCAGAATATTGTCTGTAGTTTTTCCTATATTCCTAACTCTCCTTTCCAAGAGAGGATCACTGACAACAGATTTTTTTGGAGATGCTAATGATCATGCCACTAAATTAGTCATTCTCTGGGAAACTCTTTTCTCCTAAAAAGAAATTTTTCTAACAAGTATCTGACAAGAGCTTTCTCATGTGTTTCCAATAAAACAATTGTGCTTGTTTCAGCTGTGATGGAATTAATTTTCTTCCCAGTGGCTGGTATGAGGCTCTGTTTTGGATTTGTGCTGGAAACAATGTGGATAACGGAGAATTGTTTTTGTAATCACTGAGCAGGGCTTACACAGAGCCAAGGCCTTTCCTGCTTTTTGTGCTGCCATGCTCGCGAGGAGGCTGGGGGCGCACGGGAGGGTGGGAGGAGACACAGCCAGGACAGGTGACCCCAACTGACCAGTCGCATGTTCCAGACCATGTGGCATCATGCTCAGTATTTAAAGGTGGGAAAGAAGGAGGGAATTTGGAGTGATGGTGTTCTTCTTCCCAAGTAACCTCTATAAGTGCTGGGGCCCTGTTCTCCTGGGATGGCTGAACACCTGCCTGCCCATGGGAAGCACTGAATTAATTCCTTGTTTTGCTCTGCTTGTGTGCATGGCTGTTGCTTTCTCTATTAAACTTTATCTCAATACATGAATATTCTAGCTTTTACTATTCTCATTCTCTCCTTGATCTTGCTGTTGAGGGGGTGAGTGAGCAGCTCTGCGGGGCTTGGATACTGCCTGGGGTTAAACCTCAACAATCATGCATTAATATAAGCATAATCATTTGCAAGAACTAGCAGCAATTTTAGGATAAATGTTCACATTTTGTGAACCTAAAATATTTTATTACTGACAGACACAGCAGTTTGTATGTTTCTTACTTCAGTCTGTGTTTTTCAGTCATCTCCTAACTGTGTGTATTTTTAATATATTTTATTTAATAAGTGTAACAAATTCATTTTATTCAAGCATGATGGTATAGCTTTACCAATCCAATTAAAGCTGGAATAAAAGAGTGATCAAATGAATATTACAATTAAGGTAAATTAAGAGTTCAAAATAATGAAATTCAATCTTCAAATTAGTCCAATATGTAATAAAATAAAATGGTTGTGTTGACACTAAACCTTAGTTTTTTGATTTAGCTAAGGAAAACATAAAGAGGAGTCTCTTTTCCTACAGTTCTGCACACCATCTAGAATTTCAGCCATTCCAATGTATTTGCTCTGCTGTTAAATTCACTAAGCTGCTGATAACCTTGACTCCTTGGGAGGAAGAATAGCTTTTCTAGTGCTTCTTTCACAGATTTTTTTCCTTAATATCATTGTCTCATTTTCCCATTTCATGTGATAACTTAAGAGTGATAATGCATATGTCATGATTAGATAGTGCATTGTAGCATTTTTTGGTAACATGACCTTTCTGTCTAAAAGTTATGCCTTCTATAACTATAGGTACAGTTACTCTAATCAGTATCACGTTGATTATTATTTTTAGGACACTGTCAAAATTGTGGTTCACAAACACACACACTTCCAAGTTCATATGTACAGATATTAATGAAAAATGAGAAACTATATATATTATAGAAATATATTATTTACAGTTTTAAGTCCAACATTTGAGCTTATATTCTGTCTTATTAAGGAGCAAGCTGATTATGCTCATCTTTGTGACAGAAATCTTTCTTCACTTCTTCAGCTGGAAAACCTGTCCAGAAAAGAAACTGTGACTGGTGGAGCAAGAGAGTTTCTATTCTCTATTTCATCTCTGCATAAACCTTTAAGGGTTGTTGCCCTCTTGCTCTGGTAGAGCAACTTCAGTGTGAATTACATTAGGAAGACTTCAAGACTTCTCACAACTCAAGTGTTTTCAGCATTATTGCTACTGAGTCCCTTCAAAACCATCTTTGCATCTTTAAATCATGCTGGAAATTCCATCACAAATAACACTAGATTTTAACAGTTATCAATCCCAGTAGAAATGACATGGTAATTCATAAATCTGTACAGCAAGAAAATGGGGAAAGTCTCTGCTCTGAAAATTTAATGATGTCTGTTTTTCCACTGAGGAAACAGGAAATAAGTGTACCACTCACAAAAAGCCAGTATTACATATTGTGAAGGGGTTGAATGTCTGATATATCACAATTTTCTTTAGGATCTTACTTCAGCATTCTAAATATTGTAAAAAGCATTGTGGCTTTTTTAACTGATAGAGAATAGTAGAATTTATTTTAACATAGTTTTATTTAATATTTTTCCTTAAATTCAATCACTTATATTGAACCTAATCTTACAAGTTAATCCAAATCTGGAATCAAGTTTGTCATTCTTTCCATAGAGATTCATCCTGTGATGCTTATTTCTACCCTTCTCATTCCCTATGTTTCATTTCTGAAATAGCCCTTGGGGTCTATTTTGTTGAGAGTAAGATATGTTTATAATATATTCCCTGTAGATCATTAAATATCAGTTTTGGGAAGGAAAAATTTCTGATGAAGTGAGCATAAGCAACTGATAGATCTGTGTGGGAAAAGAGGTAGTTTAGCTGTAAATTGCAGAATCACAAAGGGAATAAATACTTCTTAATGCAGGCATTTAGCATGTTTAAACTTGTCATCTCTGGTTCTGTTGATATTTACTGAATTAATAAAAAAATCCTAGCTTTCTTTTCACTTTCATATTTCAAAATACACTGATAATTTAGTTACACAGTTCTGTTTCCTTGTGGCTTCTGATTCTGAATTTTTCAGGTAGATATTTTACAAGTAGAGGCAATAGATATTGGTATTCAGCAAAGGATGGTTGTCGAAAAAGGGAGAGGCTCTGACTGGCTTCTGGAGAAGATTATTGTGAAAGAGCCAGCATCTTCAGGGACAGAAACATTGTTTATGGCTCAAATATGGCTTGATCTGCCTCAGTAACTCTGGATTCCACAGGTCAACACTATCTTCAAACAATCATCTGCTGAGAAATTCATTCCAAACTAGAGAATGCAGCTATATCATTGGCTCCTGCAAACAAGTTGTGATTTAAAATATTCCAGTAGAACATTATCATTATAAAGGGAATTAGTGTGTCTGAACAGTTTGTGTTTTAGTACCACTTAATAATCACTATTTGTCAGAGGATAATTTCTGCTTTGTTACTCCAGATTTTCAGTTGTGTAAATGCCAACAAATTTGTTTTATTCCTTTTTTACAAATCCTTACCTCTCCAAGTCTTACTTCTACAAGTGCAAACTATTTCTTAAAGCTTCTAATACCAATTACTTTTTAGGCAGAGTGAAAACAAAGTAAAAAGTGGGGAAAACTGTTTAAGCAGTGGAGAAAATGTGTCTGTTGTAGTCAAGATGACTAATTTACGTTATTTATGCTACACTGTTTGGATAGCTTTTGCCAGAAACTAGGGGTACTCTTGACTGACACCATGTGGGTAATGAGGCCACAGAAGAGCAGTTTTGATCCCACTGCCTGTGGCTCTTTTCTGAGACAGGAAGGGACTGTGCACCCTCCCTCCCTTCCTCCCTGTGTCATGGTTTCAATCCCAGCAAGGATTCAAATATGTAAGCTGGGAGGAACCACTACCCACTCCAACCAGATCAGCAGGCACCAAAGCCCAGAATGTACCTCTAAAACAGATGTATTTATTCTCCTGCCTCTCAGAGAAGTTAATTGACAGTATAGATGAGTCCTTGGATTAAAAAATGTGTTCTATTTTTTTTCTTCTGAACTCCACGGGCATTTGCCCAGCAATAGCCTCTTGAGACTGAGTAATATTCTAGTTCAATCAATTTCCTCTGCTGCATCATCTCTAACTTTTAATCATTTGAAATGGGAGAAAAAATGGAGAAACTCTTAGTATGCAAAAGCAAATAATTTCAGCTTTGGCTTAGTTTGTATGTTGGGACTTCTCTGAAAAAAAGAGAATGTTTAGTTTTGTTTCTACTAGACTTCATTGATTCAGACAAGTGATCCTGTGAGTTTCTTTAACAATAATTGGCAAATCCAGTCTTGGTTACAAACTCAGAAGATGTCTTCTCATTTTCAGTTCAGGTCATTACCTAATGTTTACAAGCAGCTTTGATCTATGCCAAATCCTGATAAAATCAATGGGGACTAATATCTGTGGGAGGAATATCAGCCTCTAGAAAAGGCATTAAAGACATCCAATTCAAGCTCATTCATCCAGAGCATAAATTGTACAAATGAAACAGAAATACTTTAAAATGAAAAATACTTAAATCTTCATGTTACTACAATTTTCCTAGTAAAGAGCCAGCCCTAGAGACAGTTTATTTAATAGGATGATATTTAGCTGATGCCTAATTAGATAATCACACTGTACATTTCATAGTTAAATCTTTAATCTAAATGATATAATACTCAGTGAATTGCCTCACTAGACATGAATACAGACCTTTATTATCATATAGACACTGTTCTACAAAAATATTAATTTTATTTTAAAAAAATTTAATTAGAAGTCCAGGAGAGGAGGAGTACATCTGCCTGGCCTTTAGGAAGAGAGCAAATGAATTCAGGTATAGCTTCTGTCATTACATTGACTGTTTCATTAATCAGATTTGAAATAATAATGGGAGAATATATTTTCATCACAATATGTTGTTATACTTACTAGTATTGACAATAGTTTCCCTTTTGTAATTGTGAAAAATGGCAATTAACTTAGGGAGCTGTTCAATACCCAGGTGATGTGCTTATAAAATAAAGTTCCCCATGTAGAACAAGACATGTCTTAGAAATTTTTAATCAGATATCTTTGTTAATATATGAAAACAGAAACATCCTTAATATTTTTTCCTTTTTATTTTCCTTATTTTATTTGTTCAGAAGGCAGATGGAGGATTCATTTCACAAGGCATCAAGGAGAAACAAAATCAGAATTTGAAAAGTTGTCAGAAAATATATCCAAGATGATTATGGTTTTTTATGGAAGTAACAGCAAGTCAAATCCAGTTTCCATGGAAAGCAAAGTGGAGCATCAGACTGAGAACCAAATAACATATGATGTAAAATAATATATAGATTTGCTTATATTTAAATTTTCTTTGAGTTTCCTTTTAAAGATAAATAATCATGTAGTCCTTTAAATTTTGGAGGTATTATTGTTTAAATTTTCAAGAAAATCAGAGCTGAAGTTTTCAGTTGCATGCCAGATTTAATTTTTAATTTCTGGCTTTTTCAAGTTCAAGATGATCAAGCTTTTTTTTTTTTTTTTTTTTTTTTTTTCCCCAAGAAAGAGTCATAGTTAATAATGCGTATCATTTTAAATGACATTAACATTACTTATTCACATTAGAAATCATTGTTGTGTGTAATTTGAATTTGATAGAACAATTACAATGAATGCCCCTAGAGGATAAAACTAAAATGTCCTTAAGTGTCTACAGTCAACCTGGTTCTGCTGTTTTTGAAGTGAATGGGACTTTTAGCACCAAGACTGATGCAAATGGGTCCAGGACTGTGCTGACTCCTTTAGAGCCAGCTTCCTCTCTTCCTGTAAACTACCTATGCATTTATCTGTATACTCTGTTTGGATGCTAACTCATTGTTTTGTTGCTTCCTAGATACATTTGCCATCCGATTTGGGAATGCTTTATAAAGTGAGACTTGGTCTCCAGAGTTTGGAAAACAACATATCCTAGTTGTCTCTTTGTCACTTTAAAATACAGAACACATCAACCCTGGATACCTTTAGTCTCACCATAAATAAAACACTTCCTCTTTCTCCTAATGGAGACAGATGGATTGAATTCCCTATACAGTGGCCATTAAAAGAAGCACTTTCTGGTAGGTATAAATCTACTTCAGTGCAGTAGAGTGGTTTAGGAGGTTAACATGTCCTAGTAATACAGTAGAAACCTTTCTCAAAACAGAGTTTTTTATTGTCTTTATTTAATGATTCATAGAGACTGGATAAGAATTTTAAATGTTTGAAGGAAAATATTACCCACTCAGCTTAATTTCTGTACCATAATGTGGGAAATGCAGTATTCATTTGATTGCACAGAAGTGTTATTATATGCTGCAAAGAATAGTTTATAAGAAATATCCTTTTCTTGCAAGATTGTAGTATTTCTATTCTCTTTTGTTTAGGACTCAGCTTCTCATATTACTGACATTAACAACATGATTTTTATAGCTCATTTACTATTAAGTGATTTTGTTGTTTGTTTACACATTCCAAACAAATATTCTCAGTAAATAACAGCTCAAAACTACATATAAACTTCAGCTTTATTACCTTTATACACTCCAAATATTTATGCCTCCTAAAATTAACTCAGCAATTCTTACATTTGTCACCTTGGTTAAATAAAATAAAGGAAATCCTTTCACCTAAAATCCACCCTATTCCCTAATGTGATGTTTGTTGAATGCTGCTGTATGATGGAACAAATACTAACTTAATTAACAAACCAAATAACAATACTTGATATTAAAATAATTTGTGACTGGGTTTTATGCAGAAAACAAATTAATTATTTGGATTAAAAAAAAAAAAAAAAAAGTCAACTCATCTAAAGTGAGCTGAAGTAGATATAAACTTAACTACCCAAACACACTTTGGATTGGAACTTATGGCCCAGTTTCAGTGAGGTCAATGAATGCATCCAAAAGCAAGTATGTGAATAATCTCAGTAAAAGCAACAGAGATTGTAGTTTAAGGTTTTTTGCATATTTTGGCTGCAATTGAAAATCTAAAATTTGTATCTAGATTTGTATATAGCTTTTATATTGCTTAGAGGTCTTTTTTTCACTTGAGCTCTTGCACAGTACGGGTACAGGGCTCAATGGCTTTCCTCTCCTCCACATGACTGAAACAATGAGTACCTTCAGATTAACATAAAACACATGAGTGCACCTCTTGCAAAGGACTGGTCACTGTCAGGTGCAGAAGTATCCAGGACACAGGTAAAATCACACAAATGAGGAGAGAAGATATGACATGGGTGATAAAGAGGGGGTGAGACTGGAATCCTTATGATCTTGGCTCTATCTTTATCACTGACTTTTTTTTTCCCGAAATCAAGAAACAAAAAAAATCAGAAAAAAGGCATATGTATTATATTATCTATAAGTTTAGGTAAAAGAACAAACAAATGAAAAAACCTTATTTCTCTGGTTTCTTTCCACCCATTCTTTAGATGTCTTCAAGGAGGGATTTGTAATTAGTGAAGAAAAATAATCTAGGACAGCGAGTCCCCCAAATCTTTGCCATTTATGTCCAAGAGAGCCTTAAGCAGCTCCACATCAGGTGTTACATGTGGAGTTCAAAGTGATCTTTACAGACAAATTTACTTGCAATTTATTGTGAAAACCAGATATAATTTTTGACAACTTTCTAAACCTAATTTATTTTCTCCCTTTTCTCAGCTAAAAGGAAAACCACTATTGTATTAATTGGAATGGAAAGCAGTAAATCACATTCACCATAACCAGAAGCCATGTGATGTTAAATTTCAGATATAGCTCTGTTATTCATAGAGTGCCTCAGTATTTTATCTCAGTTATATTTTCCTTTATAAAAAAAAAAAAAAAAAATCTGCTTGGGATTGTGATGAAGCATTTGCTAATGGCTAATTGAAGCCATCAAAATGCAGTTGATAGAGTACAGACCCTTGAGATCTGCCAGTGCACACTTGTGCCTTTGGGTGTATTAATGAGCAGAGGCCTCCAGCTGAGTATATACATAAGCAGTTTCCCTTTACTGTATCTTCTTTTGAGATGCTTACACCTCAGGAATCTCCAGGGATGAGATGGTGCTGTCTCTCTCCTCTCACACACAGGGCTGTTCAGAAGGTCAATTTTGCACTACTGTAGTTTTTAAGGCAAAATAATTAAAAATTGAAAAGGTGAAAAACCCTGTTATGCTACTTTCAAGCTGATTATTCCCATAAATTTAACAGAGATCCATAATTCATATTGATATGATGAAATAATTAGAATTTTTAAAAATTAATGGTGTTATTACATTTATATATGTTACACTTGTTGTATGTAGTTTCTTTTCAGAGATTCCTTTAATCTTTCCCCTTTCCAATTTATTCAGTACACTAGAGAGATAAGATCTTGGTTGCTACACTTGTGATCTGACCAATCCTTAAGCATTTTAGCCCTCCTACCCTTGCCTACATTCATCTCCCCCAATTGCCCTCCCTTGTACAGTGGACTCTCCTGGTGCTATCCACTGCATGATCTGATCCTAAGTTCATGAATGCAACTTCTCTGCTTGACTCCAGTGTATCAGGGCCATGATGAGTCTACAAATCCAGCTTGCCTTGGCTGGACTCACTGGAGCCTCCAGCCATGCTGGGCAGAGAATGTCCCAGGGCTGATCATGCCTGAGCTATGTCATATGTGCATCTTTCTCTGGTTCTCTCTGCCTCCTCTTCTGCTCAGACCTATGTGGTAGCCTCCTACCTATGCTGTAGTATACACATTCCTTCTCTGGCCCTTTCTCCTTCTACCCCCAACTCAATCACCAGAGTGGGTCCCAGGTCTTTTTCACTGTTTGCTGCATCTGGGACTGTTTGCAACCCTGCCTGCCTCATGATGCTGCAGATGCTGCAGAACCTGGTCAGAGGGGGCACTGCCTGAGCTTCTCAGCTTCTACCTTGTCCACTCTTGTGGGCCAGGTCCACTCTTGATGCTCTTTGACACAGTGATCCAAGAATCCAACCTTCCAAGTGCAATTCTTTCACTTTTGTTTTGGGCTGGTCCAGCCTCACTTCTCAAAATTCAGATCTAGAAGATGGTAGCAAAATCATTATGAGGGAGAAAAATGGATTTTAAAAAAATTTGCTATTATTTTCAAGTGCTTGAATTTTAATTACATCTGACTGTGGAATGCCATGTTGTCAAATAGCTGTGCAAGGTTGTGGCACAGTCTTAACAAGTTCTCTTTTTGCTTGATATTGCAGTTGTTACATATCATCTAATGATATTTTCAAGAAATATTTTGAATCAGAGCAATTTAATGCATATGACTGCATGTATATATGGTACTCATGGTGACACAGGAGATAGAGCCCTTCTCCAGTCATTGCAGAATGTACAGCAGGGAGACAAAAATGAGGTACTCTGTCTTAAAGTATTCTAAATTTTACCCTTTTATCCATTCTTGTACTTCCTACATGTTATTTTCAAATTTTCCCATACAGTTAAATAACATGGTTCAATATTATAATACTGAATAATTTTATTTTAGTCATTTCTAGTTATTGTGGATGCTGTTGACTTGGGAAAACTGGAAAAAAAGTATTCTTTTGATCAGCAGTAAAACAGGTAAAATTTTTTTGCTTTCTAAAATCAGTCATGTAAATCACACAGCTAGCCTCTCATTAAAGGCAACAAAGTCACTGCCAGAGTTAAATCCTAATGACTTAATTTTGGCTATTTTTTCTAAAGGGCTATGTTTTGTAAAGCAAAATCCTACATTTGGACAAATTAAAATCCTGGTATCTAAAGGTTATAACATTGTTGCATCAAGAATGTGAGCTATTCCTTCGCATACAAGTAAAACAGAAAATTAAGATGAGCATAATTATATTCTGTGCTTAATACATGCTCTACTAATAAGTTATCTAGGAGAATAATTATAACTCAATAATAAATTATTATTGTTTAATTTTCCTTCTGTGATTCAATTATTTTCACTGTTCCACCACCCCCCTCTCTCCCCCCTCCCCCACAAATTCTGTTTCTCCCTGTGACTTTCAGAGGGAAATTTTACCTCTGTTTGGCAGTCAGCAAGTTTTGTCACTGAACTTCCTTAAAATTGTCTTGACCTCAACATCTCTCTGCTTTGTCTGTAGGATGGCTATCATGCTACTAATTCAAAGAATTAATTATAATTTCTTAAAAAATCCATTAATGAAATCTGCTATATAATTGCAAATCATTACTATGCATTGCACTTAACCATTTTCAGACAGTTTTCTAGGGAAACAAGGGACACCTGTTTGCACTTTATCGGGGTTTGTTTGTTTGTTTGTTTGGGTTTTTTGGTTTTGTTTGGTTTTGGTTTTTTTGTTGTTTGCTCATCCAGAGGTTCCTCCTAAAAACTTTTTTGGCACAGCAGCCAATTTCAACCATGGTAGGTGATATTTGGGCACTAAGCATGTATCCCTTGGCTGGTCAACACATCCCACAGCCCAGCACAGGCTGCCTAGATCACTCCCAGGGGAATATGGTGTGGAGCTGCAGTCACTCCAGAGGGGAAGGGAAGGGACAGCCCAGCCATGCTGCTGTGAGGAGCAAGGCATGTAGCTCACTGTTTTTGTCTCCAACAGCTTCAAAACTTAACTTCAGCTTATGGAAGTTAACTGCAGCCATCTGTCTGGCCGACAGTCGCTGAGTGTAGCAATTGCATGTAGCCAAAGGGGACCGTGGAGAGCCTGACAGGTGAGACTTTTCTATTTGGATTTGAAAACACAATTCACAAAGAAGGGACACTGGGCTCACTGCCTCTGTGTGTGTTATGAAGAAAGGACTGGGATGATGTATAACAGATATTACTTCCAAAGGAGTTACTTAGATGATAAAACACTTCAGAAAAGTAAGGGTGTCCATATTGTAACCAGACTTGTTTGCACTGAGAGTAGTTTGGACTAAGATTTTGAATCAAAAATCCTAAACCCCATCTTTAAATTCAGTTGTACCCTGCAGGATTTATCAGTCCAGGCAATGTTCTCTAGGGCATTTATGGTTTCATTCCTTATCAGAGGAAGTTTTTAGGATCAGATGGTTCATGATCCCCTCCTGAACCTTCCGTTTCTCTCTTTGCACTTATCTTGGCAGATCATGAGTTTAACACAATGTCCTGGATTCCTCTACAGAAGCCTGATAATACCCTGATATACCTGGTATAATTAAAGGGAGTTGGGTAGTAGTAGTAGAAGAGATTGGAATGCAGTTTGTTGAACAGGGCTGAAACTACAAATAATAGAAGAGAAGGGAAAATTAATAGTCTTCATTACTAACTAGTGGCAAGACACTCAGGCCATGTAGCTGAAGCGCCCAGCAGAAAATTTAAAAAGGAGTGTAAGTCAGAGAGCCATCTTTCTCAAACAGCAGAGGGATGCAGTGAGCTGCTGAACTCCCTTCTACCTAATGGGACTCTTTGTGCTGCATGCAGAATGGAACTTCAGTCCTTGCCAATCAGTCACTGAGGAGGAAGCAATAGACATGTACTTCTGCTCTTCCTTCTCAAATGTGCCCGCCCAAGTCGTGCTGAATCTTTTCCACGTGCCCTTCCAAGGACAGTGAAGACAGCACTCCTTTGCTTCACTAAGACAAAGGAAATGCTTACTCCTAAATTTCTACATTGAGGTTCACAAATAGGAACAAAAATAAAGAATCTTGCAGTCATTCCAGTGCTTTCAATTCAGCTGTTTGCATTCATAAATTAATGCAAAAATGAAATTTACATGTAGTAAGAATGCCATTATACCAACAACACTCCATCTAATTTCTTGTCATGCAATGGAACATTCTCGCTATGTTCTCTTTCCTTTTTTGCAGACTGCAAACAGGACATTAAAAAATTTCATGTGCAAGAAGCTGCAAAGGAAGATCCTATCTATGTATTTGAAGTGAATGAGTAAGTATATTGTGTAGAGCTAGTAATGTTTTGCATAACATAATCATTGAAAAGTGAGCAGACACTGAATTAAAGCAAATGTCACAGAGTGATTCTGTCAATAGATATTTTAAAAATATGCCCATCTTTAGCTGTTCCACATAAATTCATAGCTTTTTTTTTAATTTAACATATTATATACTTAGCAAAAAAAAAAAAAAATCAGGTGGTTCCATTTTTCAGAGATTTTTATGTGAATGCAAATAACCCCAAAATACAGAGAGAAATCCCAGCATCTTTTGTTATTAGAGGAGAGAAACAAAAGGATGACAAAGATAACAGTGTGAATAAAGAAGGAAGTCAAGTAAAAAAATTGACAGAGTATACTTATAAAGTATACACAGGTAACAAGAGGGGAGCAGGGACTGATGCCAATGTGCATATTATTTTATTTGGGAATGAGGACAAATCTGAGGTATTTCAACTCTCACTTTCACTGGAGCATCAAAACTCCTTTGAAAAAGGAAAGGTGAGTATGCAGATTTTATTGGTTGTATCCATTTCTCTGCTGAAAAAGGAAATATTAAATCTGTCAATTTCTTTAGAAAACCTCCACATTACTACATGAGGTTTAGTCTTCTTTTCACCAGATTCACTAAGGAACATTTTACTTTTATTATATCTAGTTGTCTCTGCTGCTCTTCTTTCTCTTGTTCCCAAATACATCTTCATATTGCATCCACTTACGTGCCCAGTTACAAATTTCCTCTTTCTGAAATTGCAGAAATTCCTCTTTCTGTGTTGCCTGTGCAAGTGTGTGCACTACCCCATGCTATTGCACAAACCTTGAATATCATGCATGAGAACACATCAGTGTCTTACATCCCATCATTTTGCTTTGGAAAGTGGTGCTGTGAGCATCCCTGAATGTATAAGCCTAAAACCAGATGAAATGGAGCCATACACAGCAGCCTGATTCTGATATCCATCATGCTTTAGGCTGTTATTCAGAGACACTTAGTTCAGATACAGACATTAGCATAAGAATGCAGGTTCTCTGCATGATGTCCTAGTACCTTGGCTGGATGTTCTCCTAATTTAATAAACATATTATTCAAAGAAATTGCTTAATTTGGTCACCACTTGTGCACAATGATGGTTACCCTTAAGTAAAAAAGAAATAGATATTCTCCGTAACTTTCTCTTGAGGAGTTATTGAAAGGTAATGACTGAATAATTAGAACTGCAGTGAAAATACATCCCTTAAGAGATCTACCTCATTATCTCCAGCAATATTAATCATCTTTTTACATGGAATTAGTCTGAGTTTCTTCAGCCAGGTTATCTATGCGATAAAGATATTTATCCATGAATTATCTTCAACACTGAGGAGGATAATAAATCTAGTTACCTACAGGCACAAGGAGCAAGTAAAAAGCATCTTGAGTAGTACTTCCTTTTGCCTGGTACTACACAGGAGGTGTCATTACCCTTCAAAAAAGAAGTGTTGATACATTGAAATCCTTTTAACAATCCACCTCAATGGGTAGCCAGTGATGTCGAAGGTCTTAGGAAAAAAAAAGAGAAAAAAAATTGAAATATGAAACAATGTAATATTTTAAATTAAAGTATATCATATTTGAGAGGAATAATACTTAATGTAGTAAAAGCCTTTAACTTTTCTGTTCCTGAATTTTTATTTACGTATCATATACTAAAAACATTATAGAATACTATACCTGTTGAGGAATCACAAGACCAAAAATGTTTTCACAGTAGATGAAAGTCAAGAAAAAGGTAGGAATTGTCATTCTATAAGTTGAAAAGTGAATCTTTTGTATTGAAATGGAGACCTAATAAAAGAGGATCTATGTCACACATCATCAGTAAGAAAAATAAACCACATCAGTGGTTCATTTATTCCGAATTTCTACTACATTTGAATCAGTCTCAAAACTGACCTAGGCAAATATGTCAGCTTCCAAACATTGCTATAATATTTTTAATTATTGTATTTTAATATTAAAGGTTGATACATTCAAGATAAAGACAAAAAAATTAGGCAGCCTATGTTCAATTGAAATTGGCCACGATGGGAAAGGATTTGGTAAGTATTCTGTGTTTAATAACCTTGCAAACATCTGCTTAAGGATCTGCCTGACATTTGGAAAGGTGTTTGAAGTCACACTACTGCTACAGCTATCTAATACAAATCTGTGTACAAATGAGGTCAACTTTACTGCCCTTGTTTTCACCCCCTCTATCACATTTCCCTTGACTACAACATGGGGTTTTTTTTCCCAATAGTGATCTAGTTAAAATAAACTTGAGACAGTTTTAATCTTCAAACATTGCTCAGCCAAAACCCTTATTAGATGTTTTAAATAAGACAGGATTGAATTTTCAAACTGCAGGCTAAGCTTTCCATGATCTGAGTAAGTGTGGGGACTCTGGCCAAAGCATGCTGTAGCTCCCTCTCACACCCACAGATCTCCTCTTGTGAAAGTCTGAGAACTCCAGTGTGCACCAGCCCTGCCCTGATGTTAACTTAGGATGTGGCTATAGGAGATAACCTCACTTGATGATGGAAATTATTTCTGTGTACAATAACCTCTAAACCCTGAATTTTACATAAAAATAAAATAGGAGACTGGGGAATATAATCTTTTGAGCTTACATTTAATAGTGCTAAACCCCCCTAGGGATATGCAGATACCAAGATATATACAGACATATAGAGATATATAAATACATATGCTGAATTTGCAGGGAATGTATAACTTCAATCAAAGAGGTCTGATTGTATAAGATACTCTGGTCAGATGAAGCTTGCTTAACCCATCTCAAAGAAGCAGGTTTAGGTTTAAAATCTGATTAATCTGAGTTGATAAGGCATAATGAAGTGCCAAAGGGTTTATCTTTTCTAAGATGAACCAAGAAAAAATCTTCACATAGCAATTCCTATTTGGAAAAAGTTTAACAACTTTTTTTTTTTATTTATTTTCCTAACTACCCAGTCATATTGTAGGTTTCATGGTGCTGAAAACAGAAAAAAACAACAAGCCTGTTGAAATATCTATAACAAAAAAGATTGTCCTGATGAATTTCATCTTATTTGTGATAACTGCTATACATGCACACAGTTCAGCTTAGATCTGATCTGGAAAGGGAACTCTACAGTTACAGCCTTTTAGTACTGAGAGTTGCACAGAAGTCTGCAAGGGAAACAGTAGATAGAACTTTTATTTTCTGGGTCCTGGTCTATCAACAAAAGTATTATTTTCCCTCTCTGTGTCCTGATCAGTATCACATAGCTGCTAATAGTGCCTTCCTAGCACAGCTGGTTTCAGTTGATTCACCTTAGACATGACAGCCTTCCTCTAAATATTTCTCTGAAATTACCTTCTGCAATTACATCTTTTGTCACATCAGCTGTTATCCTCACAGGCTTCCTCAAATGTTACAACTCTTTGAGATGTTTAATCTGTTTGCTAATATATCCTAGCTTCCTCTAGATTTCTCCATACCTGGAGATTTCAGTGAGGTCTGTTGGAGTTTTGTCAATAAAGGCTGAAGCATTAGATTTTAATCTTTTCAAGAGAACAAACTTGCCTTTCTAGTCTTTTGTGAAGTGTTGTGTAAATTTGAGAGACTGTACAATTTTATTGCTGATAATCTTGACTCTGATTTAGAGATTTCATGAAAGGTCATCTATTCCAAGTAGAGTCTATGATATATTAAACCATTCACAAGATTTCATTAAAAAGGTTTCAAAAGTACTTCACAATATCAATACATGAATCTTGCAAATTGAAGGTGGAATACCTAGACACCTTCATGGCCTACTTAACCCAGCTAGTTTTTGAAAATGTCATTGAAATAACAAGAAGCATTGCTGCACCTTCACATTTTATCCAAACGGACACAATTTGCAAATATTTTATGTAACATTTTTAGCATGTACAATTAAAATTTAGTATTTTTAAAAAATATTTATTTGTTTTAGCCTACTTAGTACTTTGTCCAAATATTTGAAAGTCAAAATAATTAGATAGGATATAGTTCTTTATCTCTAGGACAGGTAAAGAATACCAAAGGTTATCAGCTACCAGCAGTGTGATCCTAATTAGTTTTAAAATGTTACCATTAAGTATTTGCATTGGCAAATACAACTAAAAATATTAGCACAGAAATTGCATATATAAAATAGAGCTTTGGTTTAAAATGGTAATATTTTAATATTCTATGAAATAAAATTCTGTATCACAAAAACGAAGGTATTTCTTCACATAGCAAAATAGGAGATTGTATTAAAATATTTAGTATCTTCTTATAGCTGAAACAAACATGACTGCTGGCCTAAATGAAAATGTTATTCTGAATCATGACCGCTGGAAAATAGGGATGTGAGAAGTACTTGGTTTCACCACTTGGTTCACATCCATATCAGTATATTAATTAGAAAAGAGCAGCAGAATGCCCACTAAGGGTGCATTTTGAGTGCCTTTCCAAGTACCTCAAAGGGCAAAATGGGTTTTCAATAATGTATTCAATATTACCATGCACTCTGTTTCATTTTTCTTACTACCTGTCCTATCCAATCTGGAAAAATAAGTCAAGTCATAACAAAAATCTTGCATAACCTTTTCTGTCAAAAACATCAAAGACCTTCCCTGTAAAACTGAGAGAAGTTGGTAGTAATTTGAATCATCTGTGTTTCAGTTTTATTATTGATGTTGAATATATTTGGAAGTACCGAACCACATGAGGTTTGGGAAATGAAATTAGAAACCTTTCTTATGCTTACACTTTNACGTGTATTCAAAGTAAATATACTCTTCTGAAAATATTGCAGAGAGAAATTTTGTTTTTTTTTTTTTTTTTTTTTTTTTTTCCCCATCTACAGCAAATGACTGGTTTCTAGAAAAAGTAGAAATCACAGATGCAGCTAGGAAATCAATGCATTGCTTCAACTGTAACAGGTCAGCAGATCAGTCCTTCATCACTATGTACAATGCTGTTTTCTTTTTCACAAGTCTCTCAGTTGCTTCTGTCTGGTTTTCTACTACAGTAATGATTCTTTTTTTTACAATGTTGTGTTCCTATCAGTCCATCCCCAATGACTTTTGAACCCTTTGGCCGACTTGAAACTAACTTGTCAGAAAATTTTTTAGAGGAAGACACTAGATTTTTCCAAGCAATTACAACTGGATGATTGTAGGAGGGAGAGACATAATTTAATGCCTTTGCCAAGAGAAAATATTCATACATATTTTTAAGAAGTAGAATGTGCCTGGTGAACCACTATACAAGCATTAGTGCATAAATAGCTCTGGCAAACATATCAGGAATAAGCAAACAGGCATGGAAGGGAGTCAGAAAGGAGGACAGTGAAATATGGTAGCATAGATTCAAAAGTCAGGGAAAAATTAGTGTATTTTATTGAGCATTATATATATATATTCTCTATATATTCTATACATTAGAATCCTTCTGTTTCAATGTTTGCTTAGTATGGGCCTAAGATACATTCAGTAAATAGGATAAATATTTTTAAAAGCTTTATATAATGTAATGTAGAAGTGCAATGATCTAAATTTAGTATTTAGTTACTGGGTTGCTTGGGTAAAGGGCCTCTGATGCACAGAAAGAAGGTGCACATCAGTCTGCATTAAACTGAAACAATACAGTTTCAAAAATTGGAAATTAGATTGAGGGGTACATTTGGAGCGACTGTTCACTACAATATATGGCTCACAGCTTGAAGAATTTCAGAATAAATAACTGATGCCAACATATTCATGTCTTCCCAAGTGGAAATTTGCTTTTTAATGCATCTGGAGAACACAAAAGTGTGAAAATTTACAAGTTCCCTGTTTCTAGAAAGAGAAATGTTACCTGGTAATCTCAAAACAGAAATGGTAGCCAAGAATATTTAATTTTATCCTTTCCCTAAATATTTCTGTAAACTTGACAATTAATTGGAGCCAAATCACAGCCTCTGGGATTAAAAAAAAAAAAAAAAAAGGAATTTTTAAAGTTCTTGGATACTTATTTGGTCTCTACAGTCTAAATCAAGAGAGTATGAAGGTATTATAGACCTCAACAACATTAAATTTCTTCCAAAACATTAAACTTCCCTTGCTTCAGCTTCCTTCAAAGGCATGCTCAGATGTTCTCTAATCTTCTAGATACCTAAATCTAGGTTAGTGGATAATTAAATAAAAGAAATTTATTACTATTACTATTACTATTATTATTATTAATAATAATAGTAATAGTAATAACTGCAATATCACTCAGATGTGCAACCCAATCCATCACAGGATTTTCGATGGATGCCATTTCACCTCTTTTACTTGTAAGAGTTTCCAGACCACACCAGTCAGAGGAAGATTCTTGAAGAAGAAAGACAATGCAGCAAACTTTATTTTTTCAGGATTTTTTTTTCAATTTTATTTAAAATCTTATAGTAAAAGTGCAAAGGTATATAAGAGACCAGCATAAGAACTTGAATCATTGATGTGGGGGAATGACTGGCACAGATTGATTCCTTATGCTGACAAGGACATTTAACAGGGACCTCAGTGCATGCAGAGCTATGTGCCTACCTTGAAGTGTATCAACCTACTCAAACTGGAAAGTATTTAGTAGGAGAGATTAGGAGGTTAACCCCAGAGTACTCAGTGACCCAGAGAGTGGAAACTCTAAATTCATGGCTGAGAAGCTGAGACATGGAGCTCCTCGTCTCATGGCCTATGGAGTGAATGGGGAATAGGCTCATTCTCTCACATAAAAAGACTCCTCCAACACAACTAATATCTCTAAAAGATATTCATCACTGAGAAACATGAATCCTTTGCTAGCCCATTTAAATGCCTGCTATCTAGCTTACACATCACACCTTTCCTAGCCTCTGTGACTTCCACACGCAGTGTTAGCTGCCAAAATCAGTTGTGTTTTAGCCTGGACCTGTTTATCTTCAGCCATATCTCCCAGCTGCTGAATGGTGCAGCTTCAGATGTGAGCTACTTTGATGCTGTATTTACAGTCTGGGAATCCCTCCCACACTACCCCCATTGTAAATATCAGGTAGACTGTCATAAACCTTCCAAAGCATAGAAGATTTTTAACTCTCTTTGGAAATTAATACCACTCTATCCATGGTTCCATTTAAAATTAGTTTGCCTAAATTTTGGACTCAGGTTTGTTTCTCATATAGCCAACAGTAAAAGCTCCACAGACTCTTACAGAGCTAGGATTGGGCCCATCATGCAACTCAGTATTTTGTGAACCAACAAAGCAATATGGGAAAGAGAGAGTCCCTGGAATTAATTAGAAGGGCAATAAATTGCTATCACAGAACATGTTTCCATATTCTAAATTATCCTGATTTTATATCATTCTTTAGAGCAATTTACTAGTTACCTATATGACCAACAAATAAAATTAATATCTATTTCATAAATATATTAATAAAGTTAATTACACTGTAAAACTACATATATGCGAGTACTAAAACAAAAATTATAAAAGTCACTATTTGCTTGTTCTCTATAGGTTGGTTGGTTACTTCTTCTCTATAGACCCATGTAAAAACTGTCCTAGAAAATTGAAGGTGCAGAACCAGGCTCTCACAAATTGTCTGTTTCTTAAGTTTTATATGTGCTGTGTCTATGACAGGTTTTTATGGTTTTTTTTTTCTTAAGGTGGCTTTCTGATGATGAAAGTGATGGCCTCACCAAAGTGCAACTTTATCCACAACTGCTTGATTTCTGATTCTTTCCAAGTGTTATGCTTCTCTAAATTCAAGCTGATTTGATTTGTCTTTTATAATTCTGAAGGCACTGTAATTATTGTGAAGAAAAGTCAAAGCAATGTATTAAAAACATCACAATAAATTTAATATGTCTAATGTGAACACAGAATTTTGATCCTATTATACAAGCTCAAAAATTTTGCATGACAGAAATTTAGATACCAGAAACAAATCTGTAACATGGCTCTGTAGACTTGATCTGAGTAATCATAATGGTAGACATATGTAGTAACATACTCAGATATTTTTTGTTTCAGTAATGATTTGTGGGTAAGCTAAATTTAGCTAATTTAAAATCCGTCAGTATATATCAATTTGATGATTTTTTTTTTCATTTTCAACATTTATTGAAATTTAGATTTTCTCAAAATCATTTTCCAAACAAACTGCACAACCCTTCAGCCTTACTATATATTGCTTAAGACCATAACGGAGAGTAATAAAGATCTTGTTATTCAGAAGTTACCCTGTGTCAGTAAGCCTCTCACTGACATTTGATTGTAAAATCTTGTAGCTGAGCCAGAACCTCAGCAGAGAACCTTTAGATCCAAAGGTTCTCTTAAGAGAGGCTGTTATCAGTAACACTGCAATAGCTTAGGCAGGCTTAGGCAGCTCCCTGCTCGGCTTGATGATTTTTGCAGTGCTTCTCCTTAGCCATCAAACCAGCTTTCCAGTGTTACATGTGTGAATGCCTTTATGTCAAAGAAAAACAAAAAACAGGCCAAATTAGTTTTATATATATATAGCTATAAATGCACAAATTAATATTTGATTCGGTAAGCTTTGATATTGCAAGAATTGAATCAAGAAGGATTTAGGATACAGATGAATCTGAAATGAAATCAGGACTTGCACACCACCTGAAGTTTCATGTGTGTGATCAAAATACAAATATTTTATACAAGCTATATAAGGCATCTCTCTTTAAATAAGACTTTATCTTTTGTACCTCCAAAATCTAAAATCTTTCTGAAGGTAGGAATTTTAGACTTGTTTCACCCTCAAGATATTACTATGTTCTGTAGCAGCAATGGGCTTTCTATAATTATAAGAAATAAATGAGTTTGTAATCTGTGTTGATAAAACTGGCTGTCTTTTTAATTTGATTAACATTTATTTAATCACACCATTCTTTGAAATTAGGACAGTTGGCAGACAACTGCATGTGTGATGAGATCTCAGTTGTTACTTTGTCACAAGAAAAAAAAAAAGCCTATATTTGGCCTTGGTAGGTAATATAACTTTTTAATATGATTTTTATCTACCTATGTCATCAAAAGGACAACTATTGTAAGGTGTGCATATGGTCAGTATGAGCAATGAAAGAGTCTTTTTTTTTTTTTTTACCTCACTGTTCTACCACACTCACTGGAATGGATTTGAAATTGTATCCCCAGAGCCCACATTTCACTTACTTGGTATCAGTATTCATTACACTGAATCACTTTGCTGTGATCTATTATGTGATTTGTTTCATTATTATGTGTTTCATTAATAGTTTGTAATACTAGCTCTCTTTGATGCCATTTCTGATTTATCAAGTGTAAATAATACCTTCCTAATCTGTTTTTCTTTGCTAACAGTGGATACCCTTCTTCTATAGCTGCCTGCCATACTTGAAAATTGTTTTCTCTACCTATACAGTGTCCAAATCAGGTTCTGGATTTGTGTCCCTGGATCCAGGGCAGTGCATACAGCTCTCGAACCCTTTCAATAACAAGACCAGCAGTGCGGAGAGCTTCATTTTGAGAGCATCACAGGTACTTGCAGCACACAATACCAGCAGATTACACTTCGATAAGAAAATATGAAATACCGTCTAACCCCCCGCTAAGGTCTTGCTTGGAAGACATGCCAGATAGCATATTTAGCTTGTGACTAGAGCCAAATCCCAAACGTGCTTCTTCCACATGGTATACACTGATGCGTGCTGTGTTTGGCACAGAAGTCGCTTAATCTCTGTCCCATGCCAGTGGGATGATTTTTGGAAAAATTGCTGGCCAAAGACAGGGACGTTACAAAGATGCCTCCTCGTGTGCACCTTGCTTCTCCTACACAGCAGGGGTGTTGCCCTGCTTTTTTCCTCCCAACACCCTGCCTTGCCTATGGAGAGCCTGGGCAGATGTTGACACTGCTCATGCTTCCATGGGGAACAGAGAGGTAGCATGGAAAAGAGACCGCTTGGGTCAATGAGTAATCCAGGTATTTGACACGCAAAGAAGACTTGGAAGGAGCAGTGAGGTAACTCAATCAGCTGGAGGAGGCAAGGCTGCAGTGGAGAGAAGGCTTTTACTTGTACTGCCTCTCTCTGTTGCAACCTGAGTAAAGATCTGTGAAAGAAGGCAGGCTAGAAGATTTTGCTTCTATTGTTATGAAACCTTTGATTATGTACTGCAGACAAAGCCTGAAGTTGGGTGCTACAATATTTACCCTGTAGACCGTATCATACTCTTAAACAAAACAGTCTGAATATGTCCATTAGAGTCCAGCTAATTCTATCTTTTTTCCTCATCCACTTTTCCTGGTATGCTGTCATATGCTTATTATTAGGTTGATCTAGATGATACATTTCTGCCTCTTTAAGCCCTCAAGTGTCTCAGTTTCTTTTGCTGGTGATGTTAAGGGTTTTTAAAAAATATAATCATGTTCTGACTGGCTCATTGAACCACTTAATATTCTCCTAGCAACTTCAAGTACTGTTTTTCTGAAACTCATCATACATAAGAAAGGGTTCCTTTAAGTACATATGAGTAGTTGTGTTGCATCTATCCATCCTGTAGTTTGTCAGTTGTGGAAATGGCATGAGAATAAGAAAAAAGGAAGTACCAAGTACTCCTTTGAATTCCTTTAGACATCTTGGATGAATGCCAGCTAGCTCTTCATTGTTAGTACTTATAAATGTCTTTGCAAATATAAGCAATCTTTGCTCACATATCAGTCTGAAATGGTCCTTTGCACTTCTCCATGCAGAAAGGCAGTAGACTGGAAAAGTTAATCCAATCTTCTGTACTTAGCAGTGAAAAGTAGTGTCATAACTTCCTGTGCTGTGGCTAAACCCTTTTCTTTTGTTCAACTTAATTTTAAACAGTTAATTAAGAAGGGGAAAGAAAATGGGACTTTTAATTTTCTTTTCAAATTTTTGAAAATTCTTAATTACATCTTACAGTGTTAGAAGCCATGTTAGTATTCCCTTAGGCATTCTATAAATGCTTTTCCCATTTATCATAAAATGTGATGTGCATGGTAGTTGGTTGTTTTTTGCATGCACAATAGCAGCAAAAGAGTTGTCAGCATTGTACAGGGTTACAAGCTTGCTTTCTTATTGTCTTCTTGTATTTCCCTCTTCTCTGTCTTCTGCAGCTATATCCTTCCATATATATATATGTCTCTCTTTGATTATATATTTAAATACAAGCTATGAAGCAACTTGAAAGGTGACTGACATCCATTTCTAAATTATAAGTGTAAATTTAGAAAATCCTGAGTTATATCTTTTAAAAAAATACTGAGAAATATTTTCTTCTTTCATAGGTAATTTAAAAATCCAAATGCTATCTTCAAAGCATTGATAATCTCTGCTTAAACCTGGAATCTATCTGGAGTGTACAGTTGGATCTATTTATATGTTTCTAATGCTTAGACATTTTGGAAATATAATAAAATAAACTACAGCCACAATTCACCATGAAATTTAAGTATGTGCTAAAATGTGTTTACCTAAACAATAAGGATATAATAATCATTCCAGTTGCTCTGATTGATAGTTTTCCTTAATTTAGGTGTACACCTAAAAACTCATGGCATTGGGTCTCCTCCTTTGAGATCTCATGGGGTGGGTGTGTTGGCATGTTCACATGAACCTCAGCATGCTGCAAAAGAGTCTAACGTGTACCAAATACACATATCAATATCAGGGTGTTATAAAGCAATTTCAGAACCCAGGGAACATTCCAGAATATTATTTGTAATTGAAAAAGTGGGCTAACACATGGAGATATTTGGTTCATCCTTCTTTTGTAATTTTAAAAATACAGTTTGAAAACCAATGATATGAATCTACAGGTAGACCTTTAAATAATCCAAAGCTAAAGAAAGAAACAAATTGCCATTTATACTTTTAAATATAGATAGTATCCTAATTTTCTGAACAACATACCAATTTATGAATTTATTTCTGATCTGTGCTTATGTTAATTTGCTGAAATATTGTCCTAATTGAAAGGAAATGCATCCTCCCTTTGCAATGAAGTATCTCAGGTATGAGAGCATACAGTGGCATGTATTTGTTTGAATGAAGTTAGTTGGTCAAAAAGACAATGAAGTGTTTTAGTGCATAAATGTCAAACATACAGCCTATAATACAACTTCCACTAACACCTGTGTGTATAGTTTAAACGTGAATCTATTGAAAATGCCTAAAACCTATTAACATCTTGGAGGATGGTTACTTGATGCTCCTAAAGAAATTGATTTCATGTGCATCTGTGCCTGAGGGCACTGTTTTAACATGGAAAAATAGTAAAAGCCAGTTGTATAGAAGACATAAGAGTGAGAATATGTCTGAGTGAATGAGAAAATAAATGTTAATCAGATTCTCTGTCAGGTCAACCCAGTTTTGTGTCAAACACATCTAGACAGAGGGAAGCACAGGGCAGGAAACTGCATGCCTTTGGGAAAGAAATAATTCAGAAGGTAGGGGAAGGGAAGGGAAGGGAAGGGAAGGGAAGGGAAGGGAAGGGAAGGGAAGAAATGCTCTGAAAATGGGGGAAAAACTGAGTGAAAGAATTAAAGATC
>VWZN01001406.1:54397-69508 GCA_013396955.1 Regulus satrapa | reverse complement strand
CCTCGGGGTCCCTCTCCGGGACTGCTGCACCGGCCCGCCGGGGCGACCGGGTTCCCGCGGGGCTGACCGGGCGCTGGGTGCCGAAAGGAGCCTCGCCGGGTCCCGGAGCGCCCTGTGCTGCACGGGCGGCCGCCCCGGGAAGCGTCCGGCAGCCTCTGGCTCGCACAGCGCCAGGTGCCCAGAACTTCCTGGGAAAGCTGCGCCGGAGGCTTGGTAAAATAAGGGAACCGGTGGGGAAAAGGGGATGTACCCCCGTAATGCACATCTCCGGGTCTCCTCACATGCGGCCAGCACACGGTTGCCGCCAGCAGGGAACNGGCTGACCGGGCGCTGGGTGCCGAAAGGAGCCTCGCCGGGTCCCGGAGCGCCCTGTGCTGCACGGGCGGCCGCCCCGGGAAGCGTCCGGCAGCCTCTGGCTCGCACAGCGCCAGGTGCCCAGAACTTCCTGGGAAAGCTGCGCCGGAGGCTTGGTAAAATAAGGGAACCGGTGGGGAAAAGGGGATGTACCCCCGTAATGCACATCTCCGGGTCTCCTCACATGCGGCCAGCACACGGTTGCCGCCAGCAGGGAACTTCACTGGCAGCGAAGAGTTACTTTCCAGTAATGCGCTGATTTGAGAGCGTGTTTTGAGATTTACATGTATATATGCTGCGAACAGTCATCTCCTTGCTATGAATATCCATTTTCTATACGTGTGATCTATTAAAGAAATGTCTTTTAAATCAAAGTTTTGAGGAGCAGTTCTCAAAATCATCTGCAAACCACGTACTGTGCGTTATGGAAAGGATGTGCTGAAGTACGTTGTGAAAGGCACTTGCTGGAAAAGGAGATGACATCATAGTTTTCAAAAGTTAACTTTTCCTTCAATTTTAGCAGATTTCTGGGAACGATTCATATGGAGGCTGAACGCCCTGCAAATACATTTGGTGGTGCCTGAAAAGTGCAGAGTTCAGAAGGCACAGTGTATAAAGAGATAAAACTTTCACATAAAATTTTAGAAGATGGATGCTGTGTTGAAGAAGGTCATGCAGTAGGGCAAGTGCACTAAAGCAACAGCAGAAAATACCTTTTGTGTTTCTTGTCTGATGGATTGATTATGTCATCCTTCTGTTTTGGAAACACTCGGGACTTTTCACAACTACTTAATTAGGGAGTTTAATTTGTTGTTACTGCAAATTTCTAATGCTGGTGCTTTTAATATCTGTCTCATCCTTTTGGGCAAGGACTGTATTTTGCTGTGTTAGGGCAGTATCCAGTACAGCTTCATTCTGCTTGTGCCGATTAAGCATCAAGGTGTCCAAACGCTGCTAGATAGTTGACCGAAATCTTGAGATGCTGCAACTAAGTACCTTTCACTTTCCATAGTATTTGGTTCATTGTAACAAATCCAATTTTTGAAACTTGTAAAACTAACTAAAATTTACAGGTGTGCTCATATGATCAATGGCACGACTTGAAAGGGAAACAGAATTTTGAACAAAAAGTGATGCTTTGTTTCAGATCTTGAAGGCTTGTAGCTTCTTTATGTCCTAACTTCAGAGTTGTCTAACACAAGTTAAGTTTAGGACTTTCTGAACGTGATGGGTTCTGTGTAATGTGTAGTCCCCACCATGTAGAGATAGAAAAATAAGTACAGTGGCTTAAATAGTACTTAGAAATTCATGTTGATATTCATACATGTAGAAGTCAAACCGTGTTGGTCATGCTGAGTGACAGATGAGAATTTTACAAGGTCTGGTGTCATGACTTTTTATTGGAGAACACAAAGAGCAGGGAGGGCTGTGGGTGGAGCAGGGTGGGATCCAATACTGTACAGCACTTCTGCCAGATGAGGCGTCTGTGATTTAGAGCTCTCCAGCTGCTTGCTTTTTGATGAAGCACANCAGAGCATCAAATTTCTTGTCTGTCAGTAACTTTGTAGCATTTATTTGAAGTTTTCTGCAAACTTAGAAATTATATGGTCAGCAGTATGCAGTGTTTCATATCAGTATTTCGTAATTGATTAAAGTGCCTCCATTTTAATTCCTGACGTATATTCCCGATTAGGGAGAGCTAATAATCAGCATCAAAGAGAAGAGGTCGCATCAAACTCTGAGAAACTCTGTTCATAAGCATGGGTATCAGAACTAACATCATCTGTAGAAATTTTCTGGAAACCAGTATCTTTGATTGGACACTAAATAGTCCAGAACTTTTACTCCACAGTGTAACACTGGCACTGGCTTGAGCAAATAGCTCAAGATACTTAGGCTGAAAGATGATCTGAATAGTTTTCCAGTTGCCAATGTTTGGAGACTAACTCCTTCTTTGACACAGCTGAACTCACCCATGCTGGCTGTGTGAGCACCACAGGGGCACACATGCTGGGGTCACCATCCCAACAGTTGACAAAACCTGTTACCCTCTGCTCTGTGTCTCTCATTATGTTTCATCTCAGTTTCTGATTTTCCCNGGGGAAAAGGGGATGTACCCCCGTAATGCACATCTCCGGGTCTCCTCACATGCGGCCAGCACACGGTTGCCGCCATCAGGGAACTTCACTGGCAGCGAAGAGTTACTTTCCAGTAATGCGCTGATTTGAGAGCGTGTTTTGAGATTTACATGTATATATGCTGCGAACAGTCATCTCCTTGCTATGAATATCCATTTTCTATACGTGTGATCTATTAAAGAAATGTCTTTTAAATCAAAGTTTTGAGGAGCAGTTCTCAAAATCATCTGCAAACCACGTACTGTGCGTTATGGAAAGGATGTGCTGAAGTACGTTGTGAAAGGCACTTGCTGGAAAAGGAGATGACATCATAGTTTTCAAAAGTTAACTTTTCCTTCAATTTTAGCAGATTTCTGGGAACGATTCATATGGAGGCTGAACGCCCTGCAAATACATTTGGTGGTGCCTGAAAAGTGCAGAGTTCAGAAGGCACAGTGTATAAAGAGATAAAACTTTCACATAAAATTTTAGAAGATGGATGCTGTGTTGAAGAAGGTCATGCAGTAGGGCAAGTGCACTAAAGCAACAGCAGAAAATACCTTTTGTGTTTCTTGTCTGATGGATTGATTATGTCATCCTTCTGTTTTGGAAACACTCGGGACTTTTCACAACTACTTAATTAGGGAGTTTAATTTGTTGTTACTGCAAATTTCTAATGCTGGTGCTTTTAATATCTGTCTCATCCTTTTGGGCAAGGACTGTATTTTGCTGTGTTAGGGCAGTATCCAGTACAGCTTCATTCTGCTTGTGCCGATTAAGCATCAAGGTGTCCAAACGCTGCTAGATAGTTGACCGAAATCTTGAGATGCTGCAACTAAGTACCTTTCACTTTCCATAGTATTTGGTTCATTGTAACAAATCCAATTTTTGAAACTTGTAAAACTAACTAAAATTTACAGGTGTGCTCATATGATCAATGGCACGACTTGAAAGGGAAACAGAATTTTGAACAAAAAGTGATGCTTTGTTTCAGATCTTGAAGGCTTGTAGCTTCTTTATGTCCTAACTTCAGAGTTGTCTAACACAAGTTAAGTTTAGGACTTTCTGAACGTGATGGGTTCTGTGTAATGTGTAGTCCCCACCATGTAGAGATAGAAAAATAAGTACAGTGGCTTAAATAGTACTTAGAAATTCATGTTGATATTCATACATGTAGAAGTCAAACCGTGTTGGTCATGCTGAGTGACAGATGAGAATTTTACAAGGTCTGGTGTCATGACTTTTTATTGGAGAACACAAAGAGCAGGGAGGGCTGTGGGTGGAGCAGGGTGGGATCCAATACTGTACAGCACTTCTGCCAGATGAGGCGTCTGTGATTTAGAGCTCTCCAGCTGCTTGCTTTTTGATGAAGCACAGTGTCTTTTAATGTAAGATTTCCTCCTTGCGAAAGCACCTAGTCCTCTATATTTAAAGCTGGACGAGCCTCTTTTGATCATATGAAGATTTTCTTCATGTTTTATGTGCAGCAGTGTAAGACTATTAAACTGCTGAGGCATATTAGGACATTATTTATTGTTTAGCTTGTANATCTTTGATTGGACACTAAATAGTCCAGAACTTTTACTCCACAGTGTAACACTGGCACTGGCTTGAGCAAATAGCTCAAGATACTTAGGCTGAAAGATGATCTGAATAGTTTTCCAGTTGCCAATGTTTGGAGACTAACTCCTTCTTTGACACAGCTGAACTCACCCATGCTGGCTGTGTGAGCACCACAGGGGCACACATGCTGGGGTCACCATCCCAACAGTTGACAAAACCTGTTACCCTCTGCTCTGTGTCTCTCATTATGTTTCATCTCAGTTTCTGATTTTCCCTTCTTTTTTTTCTTTTGCCCGTGGTTAAGTTCTCCTGTAACTGCATTTAAGTTTTCTGTTACTTATTGCACTGAATCTCCCACAAGTAAAAATGACAGTAATACATCTGTCATTTCTCTATCAGGGAATTAGGAGAAAGTTTGCTTGTGCCTGATTCTCAAGTCACTGAAATTGGTGACCATTTTGTTTTCATCTGGTATTTGTTGTCTTCTGTCTCCTCTTAAAATTAATTGAATCCCGAGGTCTTCAATTTCCTTTTATCTGTCCCATTACCAAAGGTTTTGGGGGCAATGATGTCAATTGCTTATTTAAGGAAGTCATCCTGAGGATAGAGTGGTACGACTGACAATCCCAGTGCTCTGAATATTCTTGAATTAAATAAAAAAATTGTAAAAATGTGTTTCTAGTGATTAGTTCTTTCAGAATGGCTTTTAACAATTTCAAAGCTTTTCCTCTGAGATTAATTTTTTTGTTTACAAACATACTGAAAGCTAGATCATTGAAAATGATTATGTGTTAATTTTAACTAAAATGTGCTAATGGGAAATGAATGAGGTCTTTAATGCAGTATGGAACAATTCTAGAAGTAGGCAATCTAAAATTACTAAAACAGTTTTTATTCCCAGAGTGTGAAAAAGGGGAGTGTCAGGAGCAGCTAAGCTGCCAATCAGTTCTGAATAAACCCTTTTTTTTTTTTTCTTTTGAAATTGGTGTAACTTCCCCCTCCCAAAAAAAATAAAATTAGAATATCAAATAGCTGCTTGCTGAAGAATATTTTCTTTCCCCTCTGGGGTTTGGCTGTTTATGGACTTCCTCTTTACATTGTCCAGCAGTTAAAATTCTAGTGAAGTCTCTGAGGATCTGCTTGCCACAGCAGAGTACACCAACTAGGCATTTGTTGGCAGCTAATTTCATGTTAAAATATGATCACTGATGAGATTCTGTCTTCAGAGATAGATACAGATATTAAAGATACAGACACTTCTGGTGTGTTCTGCTTTTTACCAATATTTGGGCATGGAAACCACACTGTGGAGTTCTCCCAAGCATGTGCTGTGAGAGACCTATCTTAGTAGTAGTAGTCTCTGAGGGGTACAAGGGGGATGTAAGGCACAGGGTGTTTCTATCCCATTGAAAGGAAAAAATGAAAGTAGATGCTTTAATTTAGAGTCTGTAAGGACCTCTACAGAGGTATTTGGGCCAGTAGGATTCACATGAACTATTGCCACTGTGCTTGAGCATCCCTTTGATTCACTAAACTTCACGGGCTTAGCCATGACTTTCAGATTTTGCTGTAGATAGCAGGACTTGGTGACTGGATCTAAGAGATCATACTGTTCACTTGGCATCTATGGAGCTGGTTTATTTCCTTAAAAAAAATTCTGGCTGAGGTTCCTTTGGTCTGGCAGGATCTGGATAGCCATGCTCCTAAAGCTGGGTAAAGAGATTTTGAGAGCCAGCCCAGGGAGAAGTGAGGGCTGTGGGAAGTTGGGTGAACAAGAGGAGGAGACTGGAGGACTTGCTGGTGCCCACCATCTTGTGGTGTCTGGACAACAAGTAGCTCCCTGAGGCAACCCCTGTGCCTTGCAGCACGGTGATGTGAGCAGCCTGCCTGGGTGCTCAGAGTGCTTGGGAGTTCCCACCGTGCTTGTCATTTTGTCTGAAAGGCTGCAGTCATAGCGCCTGAGAGGGAACTGTCAAGTTTCTGTAGCTAACAAGGCCAGAGGAAGGGTGATTCAATCATTGGAAAGAAGAGGACTGGAAATTACCCTTCAAAATTATTTCTGGATAGCTGAAGCAATACTGAGATGATGAAGTATATCCCTCTGAGGGGGTTTGACTGAGACTTCCTAGCTCTGTGGGAAACCACCTAGAGAAGGAGGACACACCAAGTTACCTGCTTGTCCTTCCTGGTGGCATTGTCCAGGACAGGGGTCTGTTTCAAAGTGGATCTCGTTCTCTGATAAATGATGCCATGATTTGGCTATGTCTTTTTATGTGTAATACTGAGAAGCCATTATTTTCCTCATCTTTCCTAGTTCTTGTATGGAAAAAAAAAAGGAGTTGGAGCAAGGTTGTAAAGGTGATATTGGATTCTGAGACCAGGGTGAGTTACAATTTCTGTGGTGCTCTGTGGAAACATTTTTCACAGGTCTGCATCATCTGCAAAAGAAATGTCTTGCTTATATTCATAAGCTTCACTTCTGCAATAACTTGACACTCCTAGAAGTAATAATAATTTTAAAAAAAAAAAAAAAAATAAAAGGAAATGGTGTCTGCCCTGTATGTGAGAAATCCTTACAGCTTCTTCAGGTGCTCACCATGACTGGCCCCCTAAACTGGAATGCAAGCAAGGTAGTTCAAATTAAGGAAAACATCATCTGTTTTTGCTCAACTCCAAAGTTAAATAGGTTCATTTAATTTTGCACTTTTGATCTACATAATAGTTTTGTCACTTTTGTTCAGTAGCAATGTAGGAGTTTGGTGTAATTATGTGGTCAATAATTCCAGCTGCCATTGGACTTCACAGTAAGATGTGATAATTTCTCAATCTGACACCAGTTTTTCTCACTGTTTTGAAATCTGTCAAATAATTTGTCACATGGAGTCCAAATTTATGAATCATAGCCATTCCCTAGACAAGATTATTGCATATCCTCCCCATCTGTCTCTTAGTGTAGTGAAATGCTGCCACTCAGCAATGCCATATTTATTTTATTGAGTTACCGCAGTGCTTGAGTTAAAATCCTACTGACTAACTATTTTGCTTGCTGTATCTTTAGGTCTCAGTAAAGGTTGTGGGCTGTCAGAAACAGGAAATAAAGTTGTGGGGTTTCTCCCTCTCAGTAGGATTAGAAGGGGCAGCCCACCCTGTAAGTGACCTGAGCACATTTAAACTTTTGGGAATATATTAATCAGAATATTAATATTTTATTTAATTCCCTTTTTTTCTTTTTCTTTTTCTTTTTTTCTTTTCCTTCTCTGCTCTGAAGACTGTGGTATGCAGATAAAGTCTTTGCCTTTCACAGGAGAGAAGCTTTACTATGTTCTTAAAAATCTCTTACAAGTCTGCATACAAATCAGATTTGGCTTTCAGTTTATTCTAATAACCTTAGCTATGTGTAAAAGATGCTGATGTACTTTAGAAGAAAGATACTGTACTTTAATAATTAACAAGCATTCCCTCTGTAGAGAATATTTATCAGTTATATAAGTTTTCAGTTTTTCAAAGGACTGCTTAAGCACTGATTTCCAATCACACAATTGGCTTAGTAGGAAAACTAATATTTTATACACACAGTGCTTTCTAGAAACTTATATATGGCAAGAATTTATATTTGCTTTTTTCCAACAGTGGAACATTTGTAAGATTATAAGGCTTTGTGTTTCAGAGGATTTCACGTCACCATATATAGATATTATTCTAGAGTCCTTTGATGCTGTGAAGGAATGACTATACATATATACCCTGAATTCAAACAAATGCATCACGTCGCAATTTGTTTCTAAATGTTATAAACTTGCAGAAGGTTCTTGCAACCAGATGAGGGTGGGTTTTTTGTTTGTTTTTTTATTGTTAAAATTTCTGTTATTTACCTTGGGGAAAATATTTATTTCTGAAAGGCCAGTCTGCATGCGCACATCTCTTGTGAGAAAGCAAAAAGTGAAATACCACAGTGTAATCTGTAGCCTCAGTTATCCTCCTTCATTTTTCAAGTTATTTACATCACAGTCTAACTTGTTCAGAAGAGTACTGGCAGTTGGCTTAGTCGTTAATATTTGTCCATAAGAACTGACTTGGCCGCAAAGATACAAAATCTCTAATAAAACTAAAATTAAATCAATTCCTCTGTCACTTATAGCCATGTTACCTTGTTCTTCTGTTTCTCTGTTCCAATTAAGTAGCTCTTAATGTACAGCAGATAAATCTCAACAGTGACTTACATTTTCAGTAAACAGGTTGTTTGGGAGGAATTTATCAGGCACAGACAAAATCAATAGCTCTTTTTCTTGCTCTTCTAGAAGAAATTTTTATTTGCTAAAGCATATTTACAAAGTGGTGCCTTTTTTTGTCAATTTTAGCACAGCTGTCAGTTGTATGCGTGGTGTCAAGTGGATATATAGGCATGGAAGGGGCAAAAATACTATAAAAAGAACTGCTTTGACTTACTTGATTTTAAAAATGAAAGGAGGCTGATATAAAAGAGCACATGAGGGAGCATGTAGGAAAGGAAAAAGGTTCTGAAAAGGCATGGGAATATCAGTTAATTCCCCCAACTATGTAGCTAACTCCAGTTTGTTTCCTTTCATCCACTGACCAAAGAGGAATTATTTGAATAATTTCTTAAGTGACTACTTGAGAAACTATAGAAGCCTGCAGGAAAACAGAAAAGTTCTGTGTCTGGGAAAACTCACAGCAAAAATGTTAGATACACCTGGAAAATGCTAGATAAACTCTCACTGCAGTAGAGAGTCATTTGAGTAGTCATTTGAACCATGATAAATAAAAATGTGAGATATCAGTCTGGCATAAGCTGACAGGAAAGAGAGTACTCTAAGACATCTTTTCATAAATTTTAGAATTAAAAAATAATAGGTCTTGGGTATATGTTTTTCCAAGAGATTTTACCTGAATTTTCTGACAACCATAACATGAATTATCATCTCCCCGTGGGCTCTGATTGCTGAAGTGGTTTCTTATCACTCTCTTTCTCATTCTGTTTCCCTGCCTGAATGGCTGAAATGGGTTATAATGTACTTTTTCCCCCAAGAAAAAATAATTGCTATATTATGTTATTATTTTCATTACTTTTCCTTTGACAACAAGCCTGTGCTGTTCAGTATGTTTGTGGTATAAGGCTTGCATGGCAAGCCATATAAATCTTTTTGATTGGCAAGGATAATCAGTGGGGGTGATTAATGTTATCAATCACAAATGATTTGATGTCACGAGTTGGAGCACATGGAGCGAGACTGTTGTGTGGGGACTGTTTTGAAAGGAATTTTAGCAGACAAGGATATGACAGGAAAAGTAACTACTTTTTGTTATTCTAAAGTTGGAAGGTGTGACTTAGATGAAATTAATGTACCAAGGATGGGGCCAGCTGCTTTATAGAAAGATGCAGATGTTTTATAGTGAATAAAAAGTGAATTAACCTGCAGATGGATGGACAGCTTTCCTTATCTCTGTCAGCTGTTATAAATCAGATTGATTTCTGCCCTTAAAAATGAAGGTTAGAATTGTCACAGTTTTCAACATTACCTGCTTTAATGGGATGTTTTAATGTAGACATCTGATCTGTTCTGGGATTCTGCCGACTCCTTTGAGTGGTGCTATGTACAGTACATAGAATCCGTAGATTACTTCCTGCAGTTCCAAGGAAAGCATACTCTTAATATCAAGCACCAGACATCAGCTGTCTGTAGAGAGATCTATACATGCATAGAAAGCAATGAAAGACACTATGCTGATATTTTCACCTTTTAGTAGTGCCTTCTGTGGAATGATAAGCTTTGTCATTATAAACATGTGGGGACTTTTATCTAAAGGAAGGGTATGGATGGAGTTGTGTCTTTTCTTATTATTCTTCAACCCTAATATTTATAGTCTCACTTTATATGGAAATATTTCTGAGACAGATCTATAATAGGACTTTGCTCTAAAAACAGAATTTAGAAGTTCTTCAGGCATATAGACCTGAAAAGATGACCTAGAAAATTTGGCCTAACAGCCTTGTAAGGAAAGCTTTTTTCCTTTGAGGGTGGCAGAACACTGGAGCAAGCTGCCCAAAAAGTTAGTGAAGTCTCCTCTGTAGATATTCAAAACATGCCTGAATGTGATGCTGTGTAACTTGCTCTGTGAACTTGATCTAGCAGAGGACTTGGACTAGATGGTCTCCAGAGGTCCCTTCCCACCCCAAAACATTGTCATTCTGCAATTCTGTATGAAGTTACTTGAGGAACTTAAACATAATGGACCATATTTTTTAACTTGAAAACTGCCCAGAGGCTTGTGTTCTTGCTTTTAGTCTGGAATCTCTGCAGCACACACAGCCTGAGGTTCTCCCCATTTAAGCCCACTGCAAGCCAGGTGCTAGGCTGCAGTGGCACCAAAATCCCTAAGTGGATCCAGTTGGCAAGCATTGTTTGAATCTGCTTTAGGAGCTCCCCAACAAATATTGCAAACTAAGCCTTATTTTTTAGTGCTGGAGAAATGCCCTTTGTGATTAAAGTATTTGCTCAGGTTTTAGGAGATTTGAGTCCACTGCCTTTTGCAGCTGTGAGGGTCTGTTCTTGTCTCCCTGATTGGTTTCTGCACTGATGCTTAGGTGAGGCTGGATGGGGACATTTACTGCCCCTCCTGCTGGGGCTGTGACATAACACTGACAGAAATGTCAGTTTGTGAGGCTACAGAGGAAGACCTAACAGGGCCTTGTAATGAGACCAAAACCAGATTTCCCTTTCTTCTTTACAATTTAATTTTTTTTCTACCTTTTCCCACCCTTTAACCTTCTCTCTTTCTCTTACCCTAAAAGTACAGTACCAGTATTTCTGTTTAAAAACATTCATGCTTCCTCTACAGTATAACCACAGAGACCCACGATAATACAGACCTCCATGAAAATGCCTGCTTAAGCTTACAGAAGTAGATCCAGATGAACTGAATTAACTGAAGGATTGGTTCATTCATTTTTTTTCATCAACCTTTCTTTGTCATATGTAATCAAACTTAGAAAAAGAGATAGAAGAAAGCTGGTTTTGATATATGTACCCAGTAGTTGTTCCACACTTGCTTTGCCATTTATTGCAAAGGTGCATTAGTTAACAATTTAAAAACTGCAATTTAAAAATTGTTTGTGTTCCTGGTTCTTGCTCTGAGTTGATTTCCTGATACCATTTTTATAGTTGGTTTTTATCAATGTAAGCAGAAGTTCTGTGGCTGAAATAAAACCCTATTTTCATGATCCATCTTCTTATTTCACAACGCACCTCAAGCTCCTCAGCAAGTGAAGCCAAACTGTTCAGTATGCATAATTTTGGTTGTTTTTTGGTTGCATTTAGTCTGTGTTTCAGAAATTAAGAACTGCAGCCCCCTTTTTCTTCAGTTGGAGTGGAGCTTTTTAAAATCTTTTTTCTTAAAAGAGAAGGATATCTTAAGTGGCTCAATTTGGGCAGTGAAAAGCAGACCATACTTCTGAAGATGTTATTCTTCAGTTATCCAGTACATATTTTCAGTCTAGTCTATGGATATTATGAAGCTTATTTTTTGTAATTTACTTTGAGATACTCAGATGGAAAATGATCTAGTAGAAACAATTCATAATCTATTATCATTTCAATGTGTCTGTTAAAACAGGTTTTATGTTAAACACATTGAAAACATTAGAATCTTTCTATAATGGACAGTATTGAGCTATTAAGTAAGATTTTAGTATTTTAAAGATTTCTTTTCACAAGGCTTTATGCTTATTATACCCAAAATATACTATTATAGCTTTAAAAATCTTCTGTCCTTCACTCCATTTCCTTTTGCCTACTACTTTTGCCGCTTTCAGTTAACCTCTCATCTTTTGAACTTTTTCATTACATATTTGTTTCATTATTTGTTTTCATTATATTGATTGCTTTTTAAGCTGGATCCAGAATACTGTGAAAAGTTGGTTTAAGGGTTAGGAATTCTAAACAAAGTAGAGACGCTAAAATCAACTTCAATCTGAAGTTTCCAAGCACGGGACATATCAGCTTCAGAAATAATAACATGTGTGGGTGATAGCAGACAAATAGGCTGGGGATAAAACATTTCCAGTAGTGCTGGTGAAAACTGGACTCAATGCAGAATTATTTAAAAAACATAAATGTAAACAGAGATCATAGAATATTAAATGAATATGTTAAGTAACGATTGGGTACTTATAGAAGATTTGCCCAAGTGAAGCCAAATACAGTGCAGAGGATAATTAATGTGGCAGAGAGAACTTAATAATAATGGCTCTGGACTTTTACAGTAGTATGTTAATGCATGTGTCAAAAGGAGAGATTGCATTTACAGTCAACAACCATTTGTTTGCAATTTTTACCACACAGGCAAATTAAGAACTCATGATAACATTGTATGAAAATTACCTTTCTGAACTAAGGGCTATATTTGGTCCTTAAGTATGCTATTCATTTTTTTTTTTTTCCTGTACTGAAAAAATAAAATTTTGGACATGTACATTTTTCTATAACCTGTCTTCATTCTCTTTGTGTCACTTCTGTGGAAGAGCTACTCTATTAATAACCTATTTGGGTTAGAGAATTAATTAGTTATTGGGAGTGTTCTCTTCATGGTTGGATTAAATCAAGAGAGCTGCTGAGAAAACCATCATGGAGTGCAAAATAAGTCACCCATCACTTCCCGAGTTTGTCTCAGAAAAGGCTTACTCATCCTCTGATGGTGGGTTTGGAGAGGCAGAACATAAAATCCAGGAACTGCAAAGGGTGGAGTTGAAATGGACTCGTTCCCTCATCAGTTTAGACCTGTTACTCGTGTGCTGTCAGGTAGACCGAGAATTTTGGCTTGTTTTGTGAGTTTATGCATGCTTTGCACTCATCAGTGCAAAGAGATAGAGTGTTGGTCTCATAACCAAACTGTGATTTGGGCTATTGAAGGTTCTTCAAATTGGACTTGCCTGAGACATCCTAGAGCAAGTCTTTAATCTTTGTGCATCCTTTCCTCTTCCAGTAGAACTTACTAACAGATTCCAGTCTCACCCATGTTGAAAAGGTGGCAAGCTGAAAGAGGGTTATCCTGTTCCTATAAAAACTTCCTAGAATAGCAGGAGTATGATATTATATGCAGGTTCGGGGAACTTTTGTAATAGAAGTAATGAGGAGTTGCTAGTGCTTCTTGTGGTTTAAATTCATGTTTAAGATAGAGGAATATTTTTGAGTAGGTGCCTCTCCTAATTCATCCCAAAATCAATTTCAGACCTAGACTCAGTCCTTTCTCTTGAGTCTAGCTCTCCTTACACTGCCCATATCTTTATTACACACCGTGCACTCACAAGGGAGTCAACCCCTTTCTCTTTTAAGAACCAGAAATTTCTATGGGTCTATCTTTTATTAGGACAGGTGTGTGGAATACCATACTGTGCCAGAATTCATGTTAATAAGTTATCATTAATTCTTATGTTGTTTTACAAATGGGAGATTTATATAGCAACAAAAAATATACTTTCATCTCTTTCTATTTGTTAAGTCTCAGGTATTCTGGCTTTGTTGAAGTGAAATTAGTATTGGATGGAAATAATATTTCGAAAAATGTTGACTGTCACCATAATTAAGTATATTTCAGTAATGACATGAAAAAAATTCCTAATGCATACTCTAGGTGGGAAATGGAGGTATATTACATGAAAAAAAAAAAACCAAAAAAAACGTACAATTTAAAGTTTTAAAGGATTTTAAATTTTCACAAAATTATTCATTGAGCTTTGAAACAATCAGCATGTATTAACACAGGATATTTTCAATACCTCAGCAAAACCTATATCCCAAGTTTTAAATTTTATACCAACACCTAAGGAGAAAAGATGGCCAATAGCTTTATTTGACAGCTAGCACTAATATAGGAGTCAAACTTAAAAGGGCACTGTACATACCCATCATCATAAGAAAAAACCAACAAGTATTCTTTTGAAGTTCACTTATGAATTCAGTTTGACTGTGTTAATGACTTGTACTGATTTCTTGAGCTTGAGCTTTATGAGTGCAAATACTTATGGAAGGTGTATTTTAAGCCTGAGTGCCAGAATATAAATCAAAACCCTGATTACATATTCAGTAGTAATATTCACAATTCATATGGGTCTTACTTAATTTCATTACTCATCCAATCAAGGATCAGAAGCAATGACATATGATTTAAATAGCAAATTGTTTTGGATATTTGCAATTAGTAGGCACAAAGGATTGGTTATCAAAGAAATTAGCTTTGGCACCTTGAAAACTGAAGAATAACCTTGAAATAAGAATAAACTCAACATTCAAATCTGATCACAGAAAATTCACTTAATGTTTTCATGCACACTTGCTATATAGAAACTCTTTGCAAATAAATAAACAACAGAAATACCACAGAAATACATCTTCTAATGACATTTCATAAATCATTCTTTGGAGAATTCTTCATGAATAGCAACCTTAATAGATGTGGAGAAGGCAGCAGGATTTATGCTAATTTCAAGAAATTGTTTTGGGTATAAATATTGCCACTGTGACTCAAGAATGCATCTTATTGTGATACTACCTCTTCAATAAATAAAATTCTAATTTGGTCCTAATGGAGAATGTCTTACACTGGATTTATCTTATAATGTGGGAGCCTGTCACTGTGCTTTCAATTCCCCATCCTCAAAAACCTGTGAAGCCTTTTGAGAGGACGAGGCTTTGAAAAGTCTGTCTGTAAACTTGAAGGACCAGTGGGAGAATTGGGTCCTTCTCTCTGTCCTGCTGTCACTCCATGCTCTGTTAAGTGTCCTTCATCTGCACTGCAAGCCAAAGCTCTTTGATGCTGTGATCTACCACTCATGATGCCAGAGGAAGGCTGCTCTGTGGCTCCCTTGAAGCTCTATTTCTATGAGCAGTATTGGATTCTAAAAGCAAGTAAGCACAAAGCCATGGGAATATTTTAGGAATAATATTAATTGCCAACACTGAATGTGTATGTACCTGGGATTTGTTGCAAGCAATTTCCTTGCATAGCCTGTCCCACTTTTTTTTTTTTTTTTTTTTTTTATTTTGAAAAATTTTTCCCCTTA
>VWZN01001406.1:29915-47445 GCA_013396955.1 Regulus satrapa | reverse complement strand
TTTTTTTGTTTTTGTTATCTCATTCAAATAATCTGTTATTTGAACTGTTCCAGAAAGTATTATGAAAAGTCAGTTTCAAGCTGATGAAAAGACAGACTTTATGTCTTTTCCTGGGAGATATATTTCATTTAGAGCCTGTGATTTATAGGTTGAGTTGGCTGTCTCTGCTTAAGTAAGGCCTTTAGTAGCTTTCAAGTTTGATTTTTCTGAAAACCTGGTGATGGATATCAGCAACTTCAGTTTCAGTATGAGTTAAATTTTTGCATTCCCTCTCAAAGTTAGGGTTTTAATATTTCAAAGTGCTTAAAGCTAAAGCAGTTCTAAATAGAAGTAAAGACCAAGAGGGTTTGTAGTGGTTCTTAAGTCTTAGGTTGCTTTTCTGAACACAGAGGAATTTTACCCACTGAACCCTGAAAGGTTTTCTCCCATGCATCTTCCATTGTATGGATGTCAAATTTTCTGACAGATGGGGAGAAATTTAAATCAGTGAGGTTTCATAAAAATAAGAATTTTTGGGGCTACTGGGACTAACACTGCAATGTTTAGCAATTTATTGTAAAGCAGCAGATGTATAATTTGATATACATAACTTCATTAATCATATTTCTTTCTTAAACGGTGATTAAAATGAAATGTTTAGAAATAAAAGTTGTCTACAAAAGCTTGGTTTTGTCTCATTACTCCAGAAAGGTGGTGGTTCCCCCCGCTGTTGCTGTCTGTTGTTAATTAGGGATATAGAGATGGATGTGTAGAATTAGGTTGCACATAATCTCATCTGAATATTTAATCATAAATGATTAATATGAAGATTTATAGCACGGATTTTGACATGCTGGCTGATAAAGCAAGGTTAATAGAGCTATATTCTCCCCAGTTATGGATTGTCTGGGAAAGCAGGCAAGACAATAGTGTCTGCAGACATTAGAGGGCAACAAGATCACCAAGAATATTCTTTCCCATCTTTAATTTTTAAAAAAAAAAAAAGTCCTTATTGTCTGATGTAATATTTAAAGTTCCATGAAATAAAATTTAAACAGAAAAACACCACAATTAAAAGAGAAATTATATCCTAATGATGCATACAGCTGTGGATTCTAACAAAGGGATAATATGAGATCTATTTTGTTTGAAAACTCTAGATGATATTTGATGGAATAATCTGCTAATGTGATACAGTATGACCAAGGTCACATATTTTCCTATCCTGTCTAGTTGTACTTTTTTGGATTGAAGATTACTGAGTTGCATGTTGCACCGGCTGTATAGAGCATAAAACCATTGATGTCTCAAGGACCACATGAGTTGCATGCATTTGCTACAAAAATAACTGAAAAGTTATTAGGAAGTGCAGTAGTAACACAATTATTAGTACATTATTCATACAATACATTCTCTTGTAATCTCCCTAACAAGAAAGAATAATTGATTAATTATAACACTGCTCTGGAGGATGAACTATCATTAGATAATACTTGATTTGCTGGAGAAAGAACTGAGATAAGTAAAAATATGCCACCAATTTAAAAAAAAAATAAAAAAGAAAAAGAAAAAAAAGGCAGGTATCATGGAAAGTGAGTATCTGCATCCAAAATTCAGTCTGAAATTCAGTTCAGACACTCTCTTTGGAAATGTTCACTCTGAGAACATTGTGGGCATCTTATTCTAAACTACACATTTATGACTAAAAAAAGGGGGGGAAAAGGACATGTAGAAATATCTCAGCATTAATAGAGCTGGTCAGCTTGTTCTGGGTCACCCTAGCTCTGCCACGGATCTAGAAATTAAGAAGTGTTCCACACATCTGTTGTGAGGATGTAGTGAGACAGAGACTCTGCAACGTGGCCAGTGGATACTTCTGGGATCAAAACCTCTGAAATCATGAGCTCAGGTGTTGTTTCAGGTTCTGTGGTAGACTTCTTCCAGGTGCAGCACCTGCTACTGATCACCCTGTGGTTCTCTCAGAGTGAAGGGTACTCACACGTACTAGCCTTGGCTGAAGTGTATTGCCATTCACATCAATGAGAATTTTTACCAGGGCCTTTAAAATGAGAGCTAGGAGATTGACATTTTTTGAAAATCTGTGGTATGGGAATTCACAGAGACTGAATTTATCCTAGGAAACCTAATCTTGTATTCAGCTTGGAGGAGGGAGTCTCCCCCAGGAGGGGAGTTGATGACAGAAGACTGTTGGTGGCTGCTTGGTGCCTTGAATTATCGCCCAGGAAGAGCCCATCTCCTCTGCTGCCCGTAGGAGGAACCCAGGGAGCATGGGAAAAAGTCAGGCACTGTAAATATCTCCCCAAGTGGCTTTCCCTGCTGTCTTCCTTACTTCTGTATTTCTAGCCCTGGGCTGTTGTTCCTGTCCCTTTCTTGCATTTCCTGACATTCCCCCTGCCTACCCCTATCATTCTTGTTCCCTGTTACCAGATTAAAGGTGGGAGTGTTACTTTTTCTGTTCACAAATGCCTTCTGTGTAGCATTGATCCAACTCTGGTGGTCATATCCTGTGATATTGATCATGTAATTTGTGTGGGGGATAGGAAGATAACTGTTCTGTGCCATAGGTAGGTGTCTTTTTTCATTTCGTAGGGTGTGGAGAGGATTTTTTTACCAGACTTCAGAACTTACAGCAGTAAATGAGCTGTTTAAGCCTTTGTTGTAAAAGCCATTGTTCTCACTCTGTAAAGTTAAAAGAATTGACATATCTCATTAGTCTGTTAAGCAGCACAAAGATAAATGCTTTATATATAAGAATGAATACAGATGATGATACCAGTTATGTCATAGGCTTAATAAATGTAAACTATAGTGTCTATAAAGAGCTTTTACTTATAAATTCTCATGATTTTTTTCATAGATAATTTATTTTTGTAAGTAGATGAATACTAATATTAAGTGGTCACAGATGAAAACTATCTACAATAAAGCATAAATATTGTCTGTTCTTTGTTAAATAAAAGTGTGTTTAACCCCTGATTAATTTCCTTCTAAAAACAGTTGGAGATTTTGATATAATAGGGGGTTTAATGACTCTGTAAACAAGATATTGAGATGTCTGAATCCTCACAGGCAAGTTGTGAATTGTGATCACTGTTTGTTACTGGCTACAAATTAATTATGAAGGTAAGCTACCCTAAAATGTTTGAGCTTTCTTTCCTTATTTTGTTCAGCTTGATAGTTATTTACTCGTGCAAAATGAAGTTTGATACAAGAACAAAATCTTGATTTTTTTTTTTTCTCAAGTATATATAGATGTATGCAAGGCAGAAAATGTGTTGTCAGCTCCCAGTTAATTTGAAATTCAGCCCTTCTCAGCAAATTTTGCTCCCTTATGTATTTGTTTCATTTACCTCCCAAGTCTTGTCTTGGAATATGTTTCTATGGGTAATTACAGTAAGTAGACTCATTTGAAAGCCTGCTGAGCAGGGCTGGACCTTTAACCTGTAAACTTTGTCAGGCAGTGACCATAACTAAAGTGCTTATAAAATTTGTATCTTGGCAATGATGGTTATATGGATGGAATCAGAAAATAATAGCAGAAGCTAATGAGGGGATTTCCCAGAAATTAACACAATCAAGAAGGGTATCTGAGCTCCTGCTGATAGAGATGCTTGTCTTTTTTTCAGCCAGAACATTGTTTTGCATGGGAATTGTGTGATGTCAGGTGAAGGGACAGCATATCCTAATGATTGGCTGCTTTACCCAGTGTATCAGAAAGACTAATAAAAAGATATTTCCCATTCCTACAAGCCTTTGTGCCTTTTATCCTGAAGCCATCATGCCTCCAGCAGCACTACCAAAAGTTTGTCAGAGAGAGAGGTTTGTGTTGTGTGCTTGGGAGTTGGTTAGCTGCACTGAACTGATGGCACTGACCTGGGACACAGCCCGGGGAGAAGGTACTGAAGGCAGGCAGAGGTGAATGATAATTGGTGTGTTAAGATATGGCCCCTGTAGCAGTCCTTCCTTCTTTTGCTGTTCCTGAAGGGAAGGTGTGATAAACTCAGATGAGAGAGATGCTGTTTTGTATTCACACCACTACATTCATAAGGGAAAAGTAAACACTTTTTTTTTTTTTATTTCTTGTGATTTCACAAAACTGCAGACAAGTGACAGCATGATTTGGTAAAAAATAAATAAATTGTTCATCTGTGTTGCCAATGTTAAAAGAGCAGATGTGAAAGATTTTCCTAAAAGAGCTTTCTATTCATATGCTGAAGTCAGGAAGAACATAATTAGAAGTTAACTAAAAATAAGAGCCAGTTTGCTTATTGAAAGCTGTCAGCAAATATCTGTACAGCAAAGAAATACTTGACCCCAACATGTACTTCTAAAATTTTTAGCTTCTAAATTTGCTCAGATGGGTCATGGTATTGTTGGTTCTTTTGCTGCTAAGAAGCGACATTAACTACTACATTTCCATGTTGAAGCATTTTTTGTTGAAGTACTTAGAAACTTAAAATCTTTAGTGGTACTGTTGGCAGGAAAGTTATTTTTTCAAAGCCATTCTAGTATATGGAGTAAAATTTCCTAATAGCTTTTGATTAAAATAGTATTTTTAAAAAATTCTCAATTCTTTAAATATTTTCTGCAAGTGTTTAATTGCATTACTTAACTTGAATGCTATCATTCTCTTTAATGTTAAAATTTCTCTTTAAGGGACTCTTGAATTCTGCCAAGAGGCAACACCCCTTCTGTTCTAGACAGTGAGGTAAATAATAGATTTTTTCTTTTTAAGAGATAGTTCTATCCAGGAAAAAAAAAACAAAACATGCACCCTGAAAGCACACAGACCTTCCCTTCTTCAGACTAGTTGGTTGTCCTAAGAGAGAAATAAGCATAAGGCTTAATGCACATGATAATATTAACCAAGTTCAGATCCATTGTTTGTCACTATGTTTACAGCTTTCTTTCTGGTGTTATGTGATGACTTGAATTTCAGACAGTTACAAATGTTGTCCCTTTATACTTGAACCAGTTCCAGTTTCCACCAGTGATATCTTGAAAATATATATCTTGAAGCCTAACAGCAGTTTTCCAGACATAATGGCTGAGAAGACAAGAGTTGCTTAATAACTGTGTATAATTTCGGTTGATGGAAATTAAGAGGTCTCCACATGAGCCCCACAGATCCTGCCTGGTGTATATGAGGAGGCATGGCAGGCCATTCATGAGCCCAGGATGGTGTGCCTCATGGCTCTTGGAGACATCAAGCTGCTCGACTCTGCCCACAGTCCTTCCTTCTGCTCTTTTAGCCTAAACCCTTATGGGGACCTGCCTTGAAGGAGAAATAAACTCTTTGGAAAATCATCTCTGCTGGTGGCCTGCTGGAGAGTCTGTGGGACCTACATGTTTGTGAGGCTCACTAAATGCCCATGTAACAAAAGCTTTTCAGAGCATTGACTCTCAGCCAAGGAGATCAATTGTTTCAGGCTGTGATGACAGCCCAGAGCTGTTACTGGTGAGCTCTGCCTTGAATGACTCTCATGGAAGCAGGTGGGGAGCACGGACTTCCAACAGCACAGGGAAAAATGAAAGAATGGATGCAAGGAAAAATCAGTTATATCTTACTTAGATCTGTGAATGATATGGGTTTCCACTGATGACAATAATAGACAGATTAATTTTGTCTGAATTTAATTCCAGGAGTACTTAAATAGAATGTTTCAATGAAAATGTTTATCAAAATTATTTCTTTTGTTTTAACTCATTGAGCTTACCACTTCATAAATAACAGAAATCAAATGAGGGTAGCTTTCTGTCGTGAATTTTAATTGTATCACTGCTCCATAGTTAATTTTTAAATTCAGAGAATCCTGGACTGAGTCCAGCATCACAGCTACTGTGTACTAGAACCCTCCAAAAAGGTAATCCAAATTAAATAGAAGTGTGAATCCACAGTGGATTAATTAAATGACATTAAACTCTCATGTGGATACTATGAATCAGAATTAAAAGTGTCTTGATTCAATTTAACTTAATTTCCAGAGAAAATGAGTTAATTAAGTGTGCTGCAATTTTGAATGAAAGTGTCTACACAGACATTTAATATGTTTTGACTAATCCACTTTAAAAATTAATTGAGTTAACTTTCCTGAGTGACCCTTGCACTGGCAAACCTTTGGTAACTTGATAAGAAGTCAAAGAAAAAAATATAGCCTGTTGTTGCAACCAGTAGTTGTGACTTGATTTTTGTACCAGAATTTCTGTATAATCAAGAGGCAGTTTTATTTCTTTGGTCAGAAATTGTTCTTCATTAATATGATTCATTCTCTCAAAGAAAAGGAAATTAGTTGTGCAGCTCCAGAGGTGAAGTACCCATGATAGTATAGTTGATTTTGCCACAGGAGGTGGCTATATGTGATTTATTTTTGAATATCAGAGCAGAGAGATACCAAGTATTACTGGTATTACAAGAACAGAGTAACAGTATTTCTCAAATAGTGAGGTGCATAGAGAAGTTCAGTTAACACTTTTTTTTTATTTTGGAAAGAAATAATAGGCCACCACACAGCTAATTCACTCTTGATAATAAGCTGGAAGGAAATCATTGAGATGAGGATATCAAGAGAGCAATACTGCCATGGTATAAAGAAAAAGTAAATTATTCAGTAGCTTTCCCTGATCAATTCATGTGAGTTAGGAGGGGTTACAGTACTGCCAGTGGGACTGTGAATGTGGACAGCAATGGAAAGGGGAATGACAAGAAAGGAGGAAGGGGAGGAGCACAAGTCTTTCAAGGGCACAGATTCCTGTGGCAATGTCCCACCTTGGCCTGGGCCATAGGTCTCCTGAATGGGCTATGAAGCATTAACTGGACCTGATGAGGCTGAAGCTGGGGTGAAAGAGATGAAGAGTGACAAACCTCAGTAAGCCATGCCCATCAGGTCTTCCCTGAGCCACGGTGTTTATCTGTCCTATTTTTCCTGGCACTGCTGTGGTGCCCTGCTTCGGACTTGTTGACTATGTAAGCATGGAGAGGGAGATGTTGCCTCTCCTTTCAGCTGAATATATAAAACACATAAGGAGAATCCAGTTTGGTGCCATATGAGACCCAAGTACTATCAAGCAAAGAGCAGAAAGTCATGTTCGCAACTGGGATGAGATAGGAAAATATCAGGGAAGAGGGATAAGGACTTAGCTGTTGTCTTGCTGAAGTAGTGCTTGCTCCACTGATGCACAGACTTAACATATTTATCTTGGTCAGCTTTTTTTTCTTGATTGATGTTTTATCATAATTTTTGTGGTAAGTAATTTGTGGACTCCTGGAGACTTCCGGGCTTGGTGCTTTGTAATGGTAATGTGAAGCTACAGAGCTGAGAAAATACCAAATGCATGCTTTAATTTTACTTTGGGTCTTTGTTCTTATTATCCACTTTTGTTATCCTCTGTCCATTGCAAGAGCCTTTAAGACCAACAATCATCCTCCAAGCATTTACAGAAATTACAGCAGCTATTGCTAGTGAAATGGAGAAACAGGTGCATAAGAAAATGAGATTTTGAATGCCTGCTTTAATTTTTACTGCAAGAATAAGCTCTGGAAACAAAGCTCTGATTGGAAAAGTGCAGAGAATCAAAAACAAGTTGCAAGAGTGTCTTCACTACATCTTTTAATTATGAGGAAATTTTGCCACATTTTCATTCTGTATTATTATCAGAGCACAATTTTCATGCCTTTCATATTCTAAAAACTCCAGAGTGACACACACATTTATTTCTAGTATTAAATTGTGCTGCTAAAGCACATTCTGTTTGGCATGACGTCCTTTCAGTTTAATTTTCTCCAAAAATCCGTTTCATCTTTTCAGAATATAAACGGCATACCATTGACCCTTCAACTTCCTGCTATTCCCTCCTGTCTTCAGTACTCAGATGACTAAGTTGGGAATGTGTTCAAGTGGTGGCATCTGGCTCTTTGGGGAGCTCTGTGAGCAATTACATTGGCAGCTTTACAGATGGCTCTTCATGCATTGTGGGGTGAATCTGAGCTTTTATCTTTTAGATATCTGTGATTTGGAAGAATTTGCATGCTGGTAAATAACCACACTCTTCCCTTCTTGAATTTTTGTTCAAGGCTAAACTAAAAGCAGCTGCATTAAAACTCATTGCTTTATGAACCAGACACAAATAAAAAAACATGTAAGTGTTCAGCTACAAAGTTGCTTTTAAAGGCTTAGATACATGAATATCATCTTCCTTGAAGACTCTGTTCTTTGTCTTCTATAAAACAGACATTGCCTTTGTAGCCAAGTATTTTCCAACTAGAAATTTAAGTGCTAATCCTTACAAGAAAAACTGTTAGCTATTTAAAGAGAGTATTTCCTTCTAGTTCCCTTTAAAGACTGGTTGTTTCAGGTGTGTCTGGAGGATCTTAAACCCAGATGCTTTGGAATTTTATTTTATTTTTTAAATAGATGTATATGTTAGATATATTTAGAGTAATCAGAAGGCACCCTTATCAAAAGGTTGTACCTTCTCAGAAAACTGTCAGTTTACACTGAAGTAGAATGTGGTGACAGGTTGAAGTTCAGAGAGCCCTGATGGTTGCAAGAGGGGGAGAGCTTCCTGATTCCACAGCCCTTGATTTCTTTAACCCAAGCTTAAGTATGGAGACCAATTTATTTTTTGTTTTCAGAACATATCTGACCTGATGCCAAGCAATTTATTAACGTCTTTTGGGAACATGGAGTTGTGTAAATAGGCAAGAATAAGGCTTGAAAATTTGTCAGTATAAGTTAAACAATTAGCTCAAGCATCTAAAAGACATCTAAATCTTAAATAAGATGCCTTCAGCTGAAGATGTCTGATTTCATCCCCTTGGCTGAGTTCAGAGGACAGCAGTGCAAATGTCATGACTGCACCTAAGACAGCAGATTCAGGGATTTGTGACATCAGAGCAGAGGGGCAGTCTGGTCCAGAGTTTTTCACCTGTAGCCTGTGAAGGGAATTGCTGATAGAGTTTGCCTGCCATTCTGTCTTTTTCCTGTCTACAAGCAGTGCTTTTAATCAAACCAGAGGACACAAGAGAAATCTAGACATTGAGATTTTGCATTAGTGATTTCTGTAGATAATGGATTTATAGATAATATCTGCTTCAAAGAAATCTGGCCTGGATCATAGCAAAACATTTGCTAGTTGCATTACTGACAAGATTACATATTGCCTGTTGGGATTTGAAATTGGTGAAATCAGGAAGGTGTTTTCCAGCAATCAATTTTTCTAGTTGCACAATTCCCTGGGGAGCAAAACGAGGTCCTTGGACTTGGAAATGAGGGAGAGAACCTCCCAGAAGTGCTGAAAAATTTTTTGAGATATATGATGTAACCTGTAAAATCCTGGCATCAGGATGCTGTATCACTTGAGACGATTCTCTAGAAAAGTTACTTTGATTAAAACTGCATGATTATAATGTTTGATTCTAAAAAATTTGATTATGTGTTCTTTGTGAAGCATTCCAGAATTGAGGAATTTTACACAGCATTTCTAATGAGATGGATTTTGAGCAAATACACCGTATCTGAGTTGCTATGAGTCCATAATCTCTTTTAATACTTAGAAATAGAAACTTCTGACTAATCTTTTTCCAGTTGTAAGACTTTAATGTACTCATTTGAAAGATTAGCTGATATTTTGTAAGGCTACCTAAAGTAAAATGTGAATCAGCTTACAGGACTTAGCAGAAAGACAGAATTTTTGTATATCCCATAGAAGATTGAATTACAGCCTTTGAGGATCCGGTGTTCACGCTCTGTCAGAGCCAAGAGACAGTAAAAATCATTACTGAACTATGAAGGTCCTATGGCTTTCATGTGTCTTAGAAAATTTGATTAGTCATCTGTTACCTGGTTTTAAAGAGTTAATTTCTGCCTGAAAACTGGCACGCAGAGGAACGTGGCAATGGCCTTAAACAACCCTTCTTCTGGCATTTAAGAGAAAAAGTAAGGGACTAGCTAATTTTGAAGACAATCATGACTCTCCATTCCTGCTCCTTGGGGGAGAGAGAGGAACAAAACTGTCCAGAGTCAGAAGGGCCAGACAGGGGCCTCAGGGAGAACACTGAAGTTAGGGAAGATAAGATGTAACCTGGATGTTTTGTCAGTGTTTTCTCCAGTTGCTTATTCTTATGGTTTCTAAAGAAACTGTTCTGAGCTACTGTATTTACCATCCTGCCTTCTCTTCAGAGACATGTTCCTTGCAGATGTCAAATTCATTAGGGCCTGCTGAAAAATGAGGCTGGTATACAGTGAAGATGAAGAACCCCGAACTTTTTTCTTTTTTTGCTTTTGGAGTGCTCACCCTTGGAACACACCTTGATACTATTTTCTGATGAAACCTGAGTGTATGCCCCTGGCGTCTCTGAAAATAAGCCTGGGTATGTGAGTGGAAAGAAAGTTAAGATGCATACCAGCATATAGTTGATCTTGGAGACAGAGGCCAAAACTTCAGATAAGACTGTGATGTGCATTTATCCCACATATTATAAGCAATTTGGTGCTCTAGCTTGGTGGCCTTCAAATAGGGTCCACATGTGAGACAGTCCATTGAGGTGTAAGCAGAAAATAAATTTTGCAACATTAATACATTAAATAATAATAGTTTATTTATTTATCTATTAATAAAATAATTTTAAAGCAGTATTTCTTTCATCTTTAGCTCAACCTTTTCTGTTTTAAGTTTTATATATGCTTTGTAATATACATAATATATTAACAGTAGTATAATTTATGAATGAATGAAATTTATTTTTGCTGAAAATATTTTTGCTGATAGGTGTTCACCATCAAAAAGTTTGGAGACCATTGCATTCTTCACTTATTTCTATAAGTGAAGAAAGATCAGGTCCTTCTGTGAAGCAGGAAAATATAAGCTCTGTATAAGAGGGTTGCCTTAGGAAAAGAGTGTCTGTAAAATCAAGTCTACAGTCTCTCTGCTGTAGATCTGCCAAGAACATACAAGTGATTTCTAAGGATAGAGTGTAACCAGGGAAAGATTTAGAAGAAGGAACATTTCCATCAGCATAGAATAATATTTGTTTGCACAATGTTTAACAACTATTTAATAAAAGTTATTTTGTCTTATTGTAATTATTTTAAAATTACTGCATTTACTCAGAAACAATGAATTACCAGCTAAAGGGAGTTAAATGTAATAATTCATTCCCTTAGGCAGGTAAGTTTCCTGATGGAATCTCAATTCCAAATTTTTAACAATATAAACCAACAAGCAATGATTTTGAGAAATTTTATTTCTGATGCTAAGTATCCAAAGAGTTATGTGTACAATTTTTTTTCTTTCTTTCTTAAAAAACTCCCTAGGGAGATGAAATCTCTTATACACTGAGTAGAGCAGAACATAACCAACTTCATGTAGTTTTATCAGTAGAAAATAATAGTATGAAAGACAGATAGGAAGCAAAATTCTAGCATTTATTGGTAGAATCAAATATTCAAGGCATCTCTCTGTACTCAGTTTAGAAAACATTATGAATACCATGAAAAACTTTAAATCAAAAAATCATTAATTATTGGTTTAAATACTTCAGGTTCTGAATGCCTGCTCCTTTCTCCACTGGAAAATGTCCAACAAAACTCTCTATGCCCCCAGGTCTTAGGATCTACCTATAAAATAGAGAAAATCAGTGGAATACTCACTTCTTATCTCCCTTTTGGGTCTTAATCTATGTCGTTAAATTGAAATACTTTCACATAAAACACAGGCTGACAGTGACAGGCCAAAGTCTGCCACGATGTATGTATGTAAGGTCAACCAGCATCAAAGCCTATAAACAATAATTTCTAAACTCTCCCAATCAGCTCAGCTCAGAGAAGAGATTATGCAGCCTGCTACACACTCTAGCTTTGGCAGAGCTGGGTCTATTGACCTGCCAGAGTGAAAACCAGGACCACAAAGGAAGGGAATCCTGAGGCCATGGCTTATGGAAGTGGATGCTGTCAGATTGTGCCTTTCAGCTGTTTCCAGATGACACTGAATCATTTGGAGAAGTCAATTCTCTGATTGTCTCAGCCCGAACCAGTTTTATGTCAATTTCCTTATCTTACTACTTGTATATGCTATAGTACAGAATTCACATTCTACATTGCATTGGCCTCTGAAGAGTTTCTAGACATACATGTGAGGGTATCCATTTAACATGTGTGACACAGGCAAGTCCATTTTTTACTAGCTGTGTTTTCCAAATGGCTTAGAGGTATAATGTGTTAGCTGTTTAATCTGCAGAGTTAATGGCACAGTAATTTACTTGCTGTTGCTTTAAGTTAGGTGAGCAATCCTGTTAATAAGGGGGGTCTAGAAAACTGAGAATAGATCTCTCAGTCTAATTGTAAAAACAATGCAAGTGCAATAATGGATGATTTTGGTGATATACCATTCTTCTGGGCATTCCATTGTGTAATTCAAAGGATTTTGGAAGTGGTAAAGAAGCCTGAGTGGTGAACACACAGCACAGCAGCAAAACCGCCACTAGCAATATTCGATGAACTGAAACTACAAAACACTTTCAGTAGTCACTCTTTGCTGTCAGCTCTGCTGCACTCTAGCTTTTGTCACATAATTCTTCTTTGAAGGTTTTGAGTCAATGATGCTTCTCCCAGATGCCTCATGCAGTGAATTCTTTCCTGCTCCTTCTCATATTGTCAGTTCTTTGCTGACATGGCCATTTCACTTGTTTTCTCTGTTGTTTCACTAAAAAGGGGGAATGCACACAGCCCTGTAGTCTTTTGTTGGTTAAACAACAGCAATGTCCAGTTAATTTAAAAATTTATTTACTGTATTAAAATAAGATTTTCTTTCCCCCCAAAGACACATATTGAACTTCTGATGTGTATGTAAGTTAAGAAAAGCTCCAATCCAGAACTAACCACATCATATGTGATGGAGAGACAAGTAGAAAATATTAACAGTAGCTGTGGTTTGGAAATGGGATCCTTAACTGTGCTGACATTACTGCAGTACAGGCAGCTTGATCTTTAGGTGCTATCCACTGGCTTAAATAGGATAAAATTTTAACTGTAATGAATTTCAGAATTTGTTTCCTTCTATTTGTTGGCTTTTTAAGATCAAGAACAATTACTTCAAGATTTTTCCTAAGCATGTGGCTCAGAATTGTATTACTTTTTAAAGACGTAATTTTTTTTATGTAATCTCATTATACCAGCCTTAGGGAAAATACCAATTATTGTGTGATTTGCATGAGTTGGCAACACTGAAATGGTAGCGTGGTACAGTGCAGCGTATCATATGCTAATATCTCAGCACTGAGGTGACTAATCTGCTGTGTTAATTCTCTTTCCGTGGGGGATAGTTTGAGAAACCCTTTTCTTGACAGTGCTAATCTCACTGCTGACCCTTTAAGTATCTTAAATAAAAAAAATTCTTAACAGCTTACAGAGAATAATGTGATATTATTTTCTGTTCTCTATTCTGGATCCCATGAGAAGTGATAAAAAGAACAGATATGGAGCAGACAAAAGAAAACCCATATGTTAATGCCTTTTTTGGATTACTTCATATTTTAAACATTACCGCTCTTCACAGAAATCTTTCTAGAATTCTTTTAAATAACATTCATACCCCTCAAAATAGGCACCACAACATATCTATCTTTACCAGTTCTGCTAACACTCTTGAATAATGAGTTAAACCTCATTTTGTATGTTCATTTAATGCTTCAATTGGCAAGTTCAAGGTTTTTATGGCTTTAGAATATGCTGTGATTTATTGTCTTATTGGATTTATTGTCCAAGGTAGAGACTGAGTAGACCAGTGGCATGCAAGAGACCAAATTCTGTTGGCATTTACCCTTTCATAAATTCGAGGTAGCTTTGCTGATTTTAATTAATAATACTGCAGGTTTGCACTGATGTCATGTCCACATTCAAAAAGCTCTCCTGATTAAAGCTAAACTGAAAGGGCACATTATGATTTGTTTAATTAATAGTCTGTAGTTCAAAATATTATAATTCAGGACGAGATCTCCAAGAAGCATCTGCGAGCTGGGTTCCCAGACCACACAGTGAAAATATTTATTCCAGAGACTAAAGTTCAGGGCCTTTGGAAAGCTCCATTGGTTTTGTGCTAGTATTAAAGATTTTGAAGTAAAAGCATCCCATGCCTGAGTATTTTCAAGACATTGTAAGAGCATACAAGACACTCTGATGGTAGGTATAATGTGGAATTATACTTTGTAATCGTGGCGTTTGATTCTGAAACAGTAGAATTTGCCTCTGTGGACATGGGGATGGTGTTGTGCAGGGACAGGAGTTGGATTCAATGATCCTTGTGTCTCTCTTCCAACACAGCTTATTCTGTGATGCTGTGATTCTGGTATTTATTAAATATGCAACTATTTCTGTATTCATGATTCCATTTCAATACTTACTTCCCAGAAGTATTCAGAGGCCCTGTCAAGATAAAGGAAAGCGAAGACAAATAACTCTCTTCTAAATGGCTATTTTAAGACTAAAGTAAAGACTTGTACTCAATGGCCAAGAGGACCAAGGAATCTTCAAATTGGAGTGACTGTTAGGAAAGACTTCCTGTGCAGAAAGAGGGAGCAGCCGAGTGGATAAGATTGACTTGCCCAAGAAGTGGTGCACAGCCTCTGCGGTGGTGGCATTTTGGGCTACGGAAGGGGGAACAGCAGCTAGGACAGGTTAGATGAACATTTGTTGAGGTGTTTGATCTTGGAAAATCCTCGCAGTTCTACTGAAATAATCATAGTATTCTGGTAAGACGGACTAGGAAAACATCTCATTTCAGGCAGCTATCAGAGCAAAATATTTATGAAAAAGTAATGTACATACTCCTGCAGTCTCTTTTCAGTTGAAGGAACGATGATGCTGAATGTATTTAATCTGAAATTAGAAGCTTTCTGAATATTGTGATAATTATGGTTCTAGAGGTATATTAATGAGTCTGTGTGAAGGAAGGCAGGGCTGAAAAATGGCTAATCAAAGCAGAAGCTATTTTAAATAGATTCCAATTTTATCTCATGACCTTCATGAAAAATATGCAATATCTGTATCAGTAAATACTCTGCTTTTTTTTGCTGGCTTGGCACTTCTAAAAATATTTTATCCTTTATGCTCAGGAAATAGAGAATACATAGCATTTTGGACTAAATAGGGGTCAAAATACTTTTCGCCTGTATTAGCAGAGTTCTGCCAGTGGTTGAAAACAGCCAATTACTTCCAAGAAAGGTGGATTTGGGGCAACTTTAAAAATCATAGATTACTTTGGATTTGAATTGACCTGTAAAAATCATCTAGTTCCAACCCCCTTCCATGGAGAGGGACACCTTTCACTAGATCAGATAGCTCAAAACCCCATCCAACCTCTTCATGTATTTTTCAGAGGTGGTAAAATAGGAGGGGAAAAGAAATCCTTACATAATATCTGTTATAATAATGTCTGACCCAAACAAGCATTTAAATATAGAAGTACTTTAGTTTTATTTTATAAATTTATGAAGCCCTGAATCACCATCATCTCCTAATTAATAGGATGCTGTATGAGGTCCCTTGTGGCTCTGAATGTTGTCTGAGGATGGAATAGCAGTGCTGTCCTTATGAGGAGCACTGTCATTTCCCCCCATTATAGAATGTCATGGTGGTACAATGAAACTAATAATGGTCTGACAGCTTTTGCTTCTTTCTGCTGAATCCTCATTTGTTGCTGTTAGTCACAAAAACGCTATGACTGATGAATTAAATCCTAGCTATGGCGTTTCATGAATCCAAAATGAAGTGGTGATCTTCTGGAGCCAGAGAGACCCTTTTCCTGTACTGAAAGACATAGCTGGAGACTGTGAGGGTGGGTTATGCTCGCAGTCAAAAATGTTTGTGTCCTAATGGAATACAGTAGAGGAAGTTGTAAAATAGATCACTATCACTTATAGATGTCGGCAACATTGCCACCTCCTCACAGCTTCACCCCATGCAAAGTTCCACAAAAGCCTTACCCCATGCAAAGTTCTGCATTCTGCTTAGCGTGACACTTCATGTCAGATGAAATGATAGTTTTCTGTGTAGAACTTCCAAGCATGTGGGTATTTGTTCTGTTAGTTCTGTGTATCACTGAATTGCATCAACTCCTGGTCAACACAATAGAATGGGAAAGTACTCAGCACCTTAGAGAAATTCTTTGTTGCTGATGGAACTAGGTATTTTTTTTTTTTCCTCCCAGGGGTTTTGTTTGTTTGTTTGTTTGCTTTGGTGATTTTTAATGTGGGAACCCTTTCTTTTTCTTATTTCTTTGAGTTTTGAAAGTGGGTGTGCTCTTTCTCCATCAAATTTCTGATACTTATGGCATTCCATTACAAGCCCCAGAGTCAGTCATGCTCAGAAAAGCAGTCTCTTATTCACTTATACACCTTGGCTACTGTGACAAAGGAAGGAGAGAATACAAAATGATCAAATTATCCCAATTTGCTTTTTATTCTGTCACAGAAAGGGAGATAAGAACTACAAAAGGAAAAAAAATCTGTTGCATTAAGTTGTTTTGTATATATTATCCTCCATTCTGTTCAATGGTTATGTGTTAATTTTTTAATAAACCTTTTTAGGAAACACTTCTCAAAAGATTTTGATCTGAGATGCTGCTTTGATAAAAGCTGGAAAATTTTCTTAATCTGTTTGTTTTAAAAAAAATAATTCTTAGTGATGTTTTTTGAAATCCAAAATGAAATTCTTGCTGAACAGCAAGAAAAGCCAGTGGCAGTGGTAATAGAGGGATCCAGATTTGCTTTGGAGATCTGTTTTAAACAGCCTGGCTTATAGAAGATGCATAAATGGTTCATATATATTGCCCTAGTAAAAGAACTGAGCAAAGTATAGGCATGAATTTGAGTCTCCTTCACACTGTAGAATAAGTCTCTCTCAGGGTTTGGGATTTTTTTCCTGCCCATCAGACTTCTCTTACTTCACATAGATGTTGGGAAAGAGCAAGCTGATTCTAGGAGTGGTTGGAAGATCCTATGTTCTTATTTTTGGCCCACTGAAATGTTAATTCTGTAGTATGAAATCAAATTGTTCCAATAAGTGTGACTAGGAGAGGTTTATTTGGTATAAAGTCAAGCTTCAGGGAGATCCCTCACCTTCTCCCTTTTCCTGCCTCCCTTTGTCCGCCTTTTATTTCACATATTTTGGTTGTATATAGGAGTGGAATAATTATAATTACTGAAGCTTTGTATTTTTATGGACTTTCTTTACCATGTAGTTTTAGGTTTTAAGATGGTGATGAAATGGATGTCTTCTTTCATATTTTACAGAATCATTATAAAAATAGTATGAAGTTTATTTCAGAGTTCATTCCTTTAATGTCTAAACTGTTTTTTTCCTAAGGATCATTTCCAAGAAATGTATTTTATAATTAAGTCCAATATAGTACTTTTATAACACCTGCTCTCTAGCAGCTCTTAGCTAATTAGCTAATTCACAGAAACAACAAATTTTAACTTTATACCTTTGTGATAAGTAACAGAAAATATTTTTTTGTATAGCTTCCTTTTTTTTTT
>VWZN01001406.1:10307-24021 GCA_013396955.1 Regulus satrapa | reverse complement strand
AAGGTGCTTTATTTAACATTTCTATGATACACAATAGAATTATCTGCTGAACCCCCAAACTACCAGTTAGCTCCTCTCAACTTGGCGACAGGAAGAAGAAGAGCATCCAAATGGGCCTGGCAAATGCACTTCACACAGATTCCATGCTAGATATTTAGCAATGCTCTAGAAATGCTCACAGTTGCTGCTTTTAAAAGAAAAAGAAGAAAGAGAATAAAAGAGAGAAAAAGAAGGGGGGGAGGTTGGTTTTTTGGTTGGTTTTCTTTTTTTTCTGACAGAGATTAGCTGAGATAAAAGAAACTATGCCCTTAAAATGGTTTTTATTTATCTTTTACTGCTAGATAACCACTTAAGCTCTCAGAGTTGATGGAAGTGGTAGATAAGCAGTCGGGATTAACATAGCTTCAAGAAAACCTTAAGACAGGCACTCTCTTTGTATTTACCTACACTAAATTTAGCTATTATAAAACATTAGCATAGACAACATTGGCTTCAGTTAAGCTGTTTAAGAAACATAGATCAGTTTCTTTATGTAATGTCTCTCTATTGAAAGTGACAGATACCTCCATAAAAACTATTTCACTTCCACAGTGTTAAAAATAGGGGTGATCTGGGGCTTTGTGTGACTGTCTCCTAACTTGATGTTGCTTTCTACCAGTGAAGCAGGATAACCATATCTCTTCTGACTTTTATTAGCACAAATGAAGTTAACTGGAAGGTTTGATCTCTCTAAAGCAGTGTGTGCATATTTAGTAACACAAATGATTTAGAGCTATTGTTAAATCCCCTGAAGCATGCAAATTTTTGCTAAGCTTGATTAGTATTTGTTAGTTCCATATGTTCAAAATCTTTTCATTTTAGGCTGTCTGTTGTTCAGTAAGGAATTAATTTCCAGTTTAATCTTTCTATCTGCAGTGTGTCCTTTACAGGTACAGTCCTACAATAAGATCATGTCAGTGCTTGTTAGAGACAGTAAATTGTACTATGCATATTAAAAACCAGGCTCATTTTCAAGATTATGTGCCACAAAGTTAATGCACTACAAAAAGTAGCTCTATGCCATCTACATGCATATTTTAAGTAGTATTCCCATGCTTTCATAAATTACATCTGGAGAACTTAATTGTCATTTAAGAACTCTCAGTGTCTATGGGCAGCAATTTCTCTCAGCACAAAGCTTTTCTCAAATCTCCATTTATGTAATCTGTACACCTTAGAAAACTTCTGTGCTTTGAATTTTAGCCACTACAGTTGCAGGCAATCTCTCTAAAAACAATTTAAAAATGAAAATTAAAAACATTTATTTAAATTCCATCTATGCTTACTGTTACTGAGCATCTGAAGTTAGCAACATTTATTAGCAAAATTAGTTGGTAATTTTAAAAACTCCAGCCCTAATGAACAGTGGGATTTGCATTTCTGCTTCTCTCTGTGTAGAATCCAGGTCTGCACACTGCTGGAGAATGCACTTTATTCGGTATCCAGGTCTGCAGCCATTTACATGTATTTCAGGAATTTGAGCATTACCATTTTTAAAGTAGCAGCTTTGGAAAGAAGTTTCTTACCACAAGGTATGAAGAGATAAAGTCAAGCCTTTCTTTTAGGATTAGCCTGTTCATTGACAGCAAGGCTTTGTATCAGTTCATGCAATAAAATAAAATATGCAATAAATTGTATATTTACCTTTCCTCTGACCAATACTGAGAGCAGAGCTAAGTTTTTTTTTGTTATAGGCTTAATAAAGCCAATGGAGAACTAATTGTGGGAAGTAATTATGCTGTTTGAATTTTTGTTGTAATTAATAACACTGGATAATTTTTTCTGTCTATTGGACCAATACACTTTTCAATTTAATTTTTTTTTTTCACAGAAACTTTCTTATTCAGTCTACAGTTGCAAAATTATTAACTGAAAGGTTAGAACAATGGCTAGATTTGCATGAGATTATAAATGTCAGAGGTAGGTCCAGTCTGGATTGCTATTTGAAGTTATTTTCTATGGTATTTTTTTGTGTTAAATATCTGCATTTTCCACACACGAGGGGTCTTGGGTTGATTGGTTTCCTTGGTAACAGCTCTTTGCTCTGATTGCATAAGCACACTGGAGTGGTGCAGAACAGATTACTACAGAAACACACTGGAATTTGATGTAATGGGATGTTGTCTGAGCTGTTACTGAGTTCTTAATTCCATTATCCTTTATGTTCTTCCCATTAATACTGCATTGTATTGAAATAAAAAGTAGCTTACTTAAGATTAATCAAATTTCCTTTAACAAGTTAGCTGTTGGTTTCTGAAAGAAAATTTTTAAATGAATGAAGTTAACCTCACAAAACTCTGAATAAAATGTGCTGTCATGACTGGTGGAGAAAAACACTTAATTCTTAGCAAATTAGTTTGCAAGATAAAAATATTTTTACAGCTTAAATTTATGTTGATGGATTGTCTCAGTCATTCTTTCTTCTTAGTCCACAGAAGAGCTCCCTTGTGTAGTTTTAGCAAATACTCTCTGTCAGTCTCTGATAGTCTTCAGAAAAATGTGTATTTTAATAGAAATTGCATTATTTTGGAGATGATGATTAAATCTAAAATGGTAGAGAGTTATTTCAATCAAGTGGGATATAAACACAGCAATGAAATTTTTGAAATTGGTAAATTTAAGACTACAAGACATTAGCTGCAAAAAATTAGAAGGAATTCCATGAACGTGTTGTCAACTGCCACAGACAGGTTGCTGCACTGGAGGCTTTTAAGTTTTCTGGAGTCTTGTGAAGCTTGTCAGACACAATCCCCAGGACTACCCTGATGCTGAAATAAAAGCCTCTGTGATCAGCCCTAGACTATCTGGCTGTGGAAATTTGTAAAGATGTGCTTACAATAGCTGGCATGGCACTCTGGAGTAAAACTGGCTGAAGTCCTCATGCCCATGCTGCCAGAATTTATCTTGTTTTTCTTTGGAATGGCTCACTAAAATTTCAAGTGGGTTAGGTGCACCTTGTGTCATGGCACTGGGGTTTTTATACCCAAAATATGAGTGGTTGCATACCCTGAGATCTCTTTATGACCAAGAGTTAATGTGCCTTCTTAAAGTAAATGAGAACAGCTGTGAGGTTTACATTGGAAACATGCTGCTGATTGAAGCCAAAACCCCAAAGGAAGGATGCCCCAAACATCACCCAGAGCCCGAGGAATGTGGTCATTTTAGTGTTTATAGATCAGTTTGCCAAAGGACATCTGAAAGCTGAACTGACCAGAAAGAAATCCTTTGGGTGGGGAGGAAGGGAACTGATAAAGGGAGTGTATCCATTGGAAGAGAAGCAGATTCTTATGTATTATTTTCTTCACCTTTTCTTGAATATAATTAGTATTAATGATAATGACAGGGGAGATCTGTGACTGTTCCCCTTATTATTCTCTTTAGAGTGAAAGCACACTTCCTCATTCCACTCTGTAGCCATTTTACCTCACCCATGGTCTGATAATTACAGTAGATGCTTGTGTAAAGGCAGAAGAGCTGTCTTTTCTTTTCCTGTGACATTGAGAATGTCAGTTCCTTTCAAGTTGTTCACGCCTTGAGGCCTCTGAAACCCGGGAGTATGTCTGGTTTTTGTTTTGCTTTTGAGGAAATTCTACTCCTTCTAGCCCAGTTCCTTCAAAGAAGATTTCCAAGGGGGACTTTCTGAAGTATCTCATTATTATGGGGTGCTTCCACTTAAATAGGTCTTTCTAGCAAGAGACTTTCCCTTATTCCTGGCTAGAGAGAGAGAGATAGATGACACAACCTTGGTCAATTCTATCTACCATGAAACAGCAATTTCATTAGCACAGACAGGTTCTGTAAGCAATACCCAGGCAGCCATACCACCCCTATCATGGAGATGATCTTGAAAATCCCTCAGGTTAAATACTGAAATTGCTCTTTGAGTCAACTTCAGAGACTCAGAGTATTACCAATATATAGGATCATGACAGCATCTGTAAAAGCACGTTAGAAGGTCTCTCAGCACCTGAGTTTATTCAGAATGCTTATTTGCAACTTTATATATCTCTCCTGAACTCCTTTCTCATTACAGTTGTTAAAACAAGTTTGGATTTGCTCTGGTTGAGTTTTGTGACAACCCTGGTTTTGGCTGCTATTTCTTGGTGAAGATGTGTTACAAATAAATAGTGACATTGTACCAGGCCTGAGGACGGGTTGGAAAAGTTGACTTTGAAAAATATTCACAAATTATAAACTGTATTCAGAATTCAAAAATGTCCAGCTTATAAATATTTTTACTATTTAATATTGCCTATTATCTATTATTGTTTAAGGTAATACAGCATCTGATGTTAAAAAAACTCCTATTTTTGGGGAGGTCGCAGCTCTGTCAGAAGAATCAACTTTTTTGGCAGTTACAACTTTTTACAGCTAATCCTTTCCATCCTACTCATTGTCACATTAGGCTGGTACTCTCTCGTAGACCAACACAAATACAAAGTAGCAACAAGTCAGTGGACTTAGATCTGCTTGCAACTTGTGAGCAAGTGGATTTAGTGTATCTCTGCCAGGAGAGGATTGGGAATCTTAAACTGCCTGGAAGCCATCGGCTGTGCAGTTCTGTTGCTGAAAGGCAGATGGCCTGTACAACATGCTGTAACTCTGCCTTATCTTCCTTCCCCTGTCAAGTGCAGGGGAGGCACAGGCCTTGAAGCTGGGGGCTGCAACACAGTCATTTTCTATACTGCCGAGGCAGAACAAGCAGGGGAAATGTGCTCTTCATGTGAATTCTTCCTCTTCTTTCTTGGTTATCGAATTTGCACCTAACTACTCAGCATGGGCAGTGGAACCTGATCTCTTTCTATCCCTATTGGTGTTTAAATATCTTGAAAGACATAATATATAATACTCTTTTTTTTTTCCTTTTAATTTTTTTTTTTCCTTGGTACCAATTTTGCAAGAATCAGTATTAAGAAAAGGGATTGTGATCAAGGTTCATGTGAAAGGTCAGAGTTAGGATGGGAAAGAATAGTTGACCCACAGAAGGAAGAGGGTTAGTTTCTCCAGCAATGAACACTGCAAGTTGACTGTGGCTTTCCCTCTGCATGGTAAAACACATTACATAAAATACAGCCTCTTTACAGGCATTACCAAGGTTTCTCTGAAGGATTCTGAAGGGATTAAATAGCCTATTCAGACATCTTGATGTCAGAAAAAAATATAATGGCATAAAGAATATAAAAGTAAATTGCACATTTTAGCTGTTAGACATACTTAAAAATGGGAGAAAGTTATGTCTGTAGCAGTGAAATGTACCTGAAAAATTATTTGTCAAGTCCCTTCTAGAACCAGCAAAGTTGGCTATAAGGACTGTACTATTGGCATAAACTGCTGAATAAAAAGTTTGCTCTTTGAGGATATGAAATCTGCCTATGCCCAATGTTCCTGAATGAGAAATTACATCAATAATATCACATTACTTGACACAGTATGTGACTAAGAATAAAGATATTTGAACAAATATTATTGTAGCTTGATAGAGAAATATGACTGACTTTACTTCTTGAACACATCATGTGTCCATAAAGAGTTTAACAGAATAGATTTTAATGCTTCAAAAGAATGTCTTTGTGTTTAAAATGTCTGTCAATATTAAAAATTGGCTGTTGAAATTAAACAGAATCCAATTATAGCTGCTGTCACTCAGTGACTTCCAAATCAACATTAGTCATTCTATAATTAAAAGTTTTACCCTATGGAGTATGTGCAGACTACTAAATACAGTTGTATAGTCTAACCACCTTCAAAGAGTTTTCTTATTGGAGAGCTCCCTAAAACAAAGATTATTCATCAAACTTTGCCATTCCCTATTTATGTATGCTAGCATGAACAAGCTCTGATGATAAGCCAAGGAAAGTTTAACTATTCAGTGGATGTATATATTACACTTCACCTGTATTTATGTCATTGTGGGTGGAACCTGATCAGCTGCTAGGTGCTCACAAAGCCTCTCTCTCACTTTTCTTCCTCTTCTTAAATGGGACAGAGGGAAAAAAATAGTATCAGAAACTCATGTGTTGAGATAAAGGCAATTTATTGAAGATTTCATCTCGTCTTTCCATCAGCAGGTGATCCACCTAAGATCTTGTACATGCAGTGATTGTTTCAGAAGACAAACACTTTTAATAGTTAAGACCCCCTCCACCTGCTCCTTTCTCTTAGCTCTTCTTGCTGAGTATCATGTCAAATGGTATGGACCCCTTAGTCAGCATGGGTCAGCTGCTGGCTGTGTTCCCTGTCAACCTCTTGTACATGCCCAGCCTGCTGGAGGAGGGGAGTAGAACATTGGAGAGACATTGCTGGTGCCGTGCCAGTGCTGCCCAGCAGCACCAAAACACCGGTGTGCCACAAACACTTCAGCTGTCAACGCAAAGCACAGCCCTGCAAGGACTGTTGTGGGGAGGCTGACTCCATCCTAGACAGAACAGTACAATTACACTAAGCTGCACTCCAGCTAAGCTTTGTTTGCTGTAGCCAGGCTGGCTCTACAGTGTAGAAATGATAAAAAGTGTGATTTTGTGGTTAAAGAAAGGAGTGGTATAAAGAAATAGATAGGGATAAATTCCTGCATTTGCTCCTACAAAATCTCTGTGTATTCCCTCTGCTGTTCTTGCTAACATAGGGACAGTATCCTCTTTCCTGTGCTTTAATTACCAGATTAGATGACAGACTGGGTGGCACAGGACCTGGCTTTTGGGATGTTGCTACACACACAGAAGCACTACAGAGTGATGCTCCTAATTTAGTGCACCCCTGTGATGCTGTAGCAAAACTTGTCCTCACTAATGTGCTTAATAACATCAAAATAATAATTTAAAAATATGAATAAATTATTTGAATAAAACATTGATTAAGAATTTGGCATCTTCATCTTTAATCTAAAGGTTGACTTTTTCTTGCTTTTGTTCCTCATCCCATTCTCTGTCCCCCAGTTTCCTTGGCTGAACCATATTGGTTTCTGGAAATTTAACTGTATAAATTCAGACCATCGGCAAATGCAGCTTCACAGCTGCAAGAAATTTTTCATGCTATTTTTACCTGCTATATTTACATTGAAACATGCCCACAATATAAAGTCAACTGCAAAAATCTTTTCTTTCAAAGCCCTAGATACCTCAAAGTTAAGGCACAACAAACTTTATTATACTTGCCTATTGTCAGTAGGGCTTTTTAAATACTTTCATCCCCTAAAAGGAAAGAAACAGCCCTTTTATAAAATTAAATATGGAGTAAAAGTGATTGTGGTCTCAAGTAATTTAAGGATTTTGTGGGGCTTTTGACCTAAAAACAGAAAATGAGGTTATTCTAAAATACAAGTAGGAGAAGAAAGCCACTTCTACATTATTTTTCCATTGACTTTTTAAAAGCCTCTGCTGCTTTTAATGAAAATTATTTGAAGGGAGTCATAGGAATTAAAAAACAATCCACATTTCAAAGCTAATGTAGCCACAGAACCACATGAGACATTTCAGTGTTGGCAGTATTCAGAAAGAATCATCTTTAATGCTGATTTCAAAGATATCAGAAAAAATGTTTTTCTTTAAGGGAAAATATAATTTGATAAAACATGCTGGTAATATGAGTTGTTTCCCTTAATAGTGTTAAAAGCAGATTACAACATGCAGCTGAAAATTAACATCTGTCTTCTCTCTGAATTGACAGAGAAGGGCAAGGACAGCTGGGGCTGCTGACTAAACAGGGATGCAATTGTGACTCCTAAACTTTTGCAGCTTTGAATGGAAATTTGAATAAGATGCATCAGAGAAGTGAATTCCCAGCCAAGGAATCATTTGTCTATACATACAGGTGTATATATATATATATATTTGTGTGTGTGTGTGTATATGTGTGTGTGTGTGTGTGTATATATATATATATATATATATAATGTATGTATGTATGTATGTATATAGACATACACACACACAGGTAAATTTCCAAAAAGACAAAATGTCATTTTGAGATCTATGAGGGTTTTTTAAAAAATAATGATCACGTATAGTTTTGTGACTGTACACAGTGTCAACTCATATACCTTGTGTCTTCTCACTCATTCATGAACAGGAGTTCAAACCAATAACTTTGACTTGGATAGGATATACTGAAAACAGCCCTGTGTCTGGATGCAAGGAAAACTTGTCGGGGGGGAGATACTGTCTGCAAACCTCTAGATCCATCCCCAGAATATTCAACTGGTCAGATATGCAATAGCTTTCTCCTCCTGTTCATAAAGATTGGTATTTAACCTTTATTACTCAACCAGCTGATAGCTTTCATATCTGGGACAGCAAAAAATGGTGGGGAAAACACCATATTTTTGTGGTTTAAAATATTTTAAAAATTATTTTTAAATATTGTAATGTATTGCCAGCAGTGTTTAATTTTCTAATGAATAACAGTGAACCTCCATGCAGCTGCTCCTCGAGATCTTTCAGCACACCACTGGTTTCTCAGTGCTACAGAAGCACCATGGCACCCCCTGGTCACAGGAATTTGTGAGGTCTTTTTCTTAGTCATGCAGTGTTTATACAATGCTATAATGATGATTAGGTTACTGCTGAGGCAGAATTTTTGTGGTTACTAGAGGACATTTAAATAGAAAATTATTATTGTTTGAAGCCATATTTGCAAGTTTGAATTGTGTTGATCCTGAATGGGAACTGTGTCTGGGTTTTTTTTATTGGTCATAGTAAAGAAGCTGCCAAGGGAGTAAATAGGCTTTACTGATTCTGTGAAATTTTACGAAGTTTTTTATGGAACAATTAAAGACTATTCTAATTAATTATCTATTATTCATAATTAATAATATTCTTAAGCATTATTAAAATACATTATATATTATTATAATGTGTTATTATTGCTATAATTTATTATATATTAATTAATATATTAGAGCTCCACATTCTTCAGTAACCCATTTGAATTGTGGATAAATATTGTTTGTTTTTCCTTTTCTAAAGTGTATCAAAATACTTTTATTTTGTTCTATATATTGGAATGGTGCATAAGGGAGAAAAACTTACTTTTTGGATAAAATATGGTATGATTTTTAAATGTAGTTTTAAAATCAAAAATATGTTTGAAAAAGTTGTGCTGAACTTGCATTTTATTCTTAGTTTTTATATGTCTCTTTTTTAAAAATCAAATTCTCAAGGTTATTTTTGCTTCAGGAGCAGCATTTGGGTAAGGAATGGATTTCAACAAGAAAGGTGTAAAGAGGATATGAGCAAAAAATAAATAGAAAACATTTCTATACTGTCTACAGTTTCATTTATTTACTCTGTATGTTGTTTTGAGCCACTTTTATTGTTTATTTTATACTTAAGTAGATATTGACTTCCTCAGATAAAGTGGACATGGAAATTTTGCCTATTAGGGCTAGCACCATTTCTTCTTAAATTTGCATGCTAAATAATGCCATAGAAAACATGTCAACATTTTCTAGTTAGCAGCAAATGATGATCAATGGTTCTATGATAATTAGTATGGCTGACAGTCAATCAAAGTGATGAAAATAAAAAGCTCTGATCAAAAGATCTTTTCTTCTGTGCATTGTAAATCAGCATAAACATAGCTATCCCTTCATAACGCCAGTAATCAGAAAAAAACTGCTTTGGCATGAAAAGAATTCTTCTATAGTTAAAAGACAATGCTATACTAATTTATTTTTCTTATTTATTTAGATCATTAAAAAATTCAAAACCTGTTCTTTGGGTGAGGAAGTTTGCACTGCTTGTTTTTAATGGCTGTGAAAGTGTGTAAATTGGCTGAACAATTGTTTATGAACCAGCCAAGGTTAGTGAGTTCCAGGAGCCAAATGACTATGTCAAGAGAGAAAAGAAGTTAGCTCAAAAACACTTACTCCCTGCTTCTATCCCTGAATATCTGGGAAACTGGAAACTGAGCTTTGACAGATCCCATGGACAACTCATGTTTACCTTATAACCCTGTCTGTTTTCAGTGTAGCACCTGTGACTTGGATTTATTTAACTTCACTGCTGTTAATGGGATGACTCATGATATTTTTAAGGACTCACATGATTGAGTTGTACTGTCTAACAATAGTTTGATCTTGTATAACAAAAATAAAGAAAAATACTGAAGACAAAACCTTATTACAAGATCCACCTTGGTAGGAAATTTACTTTTAAGACTGAGGGGATGGATCTTTTATCGACAGTCCTAAGTTAGGACACTTATGTCACTAAGGATTAGAGTTAGACCCTTAAAAGCTAAGAACATTAAGCATGGTGAAAGATTTTATATTTTTTTACCTGATCTCTATTAATATGCAGTGCATCCCAGCCCTTCCCATAATTAAGGTGCTGCGATACACAGACAGATTCACAAATATCTAAAGAATAATCCAAATTTCTGAATACCAAAATATTTTTTTTGCTTTCATTATTATTAGTTGCTCATAACATGAGCTACCAATCATATAAATAACTCCATCTCTCTCACTCCCATCTTTTGTAGCCAATACATGTTGGGGTTTGCTGGATTCTTAATAAAACACCTGTACTCCATTGTGGGTGTTTGGTACTTGGAGGCTGACCTTAACAGCAGTGAAATTCTGTTCTAAAATATCAGATGTCAGTTGTGAGTGAAGTTAGGAAAACAGGGCTGGGTCCTGGACAATTTCCATTCCCTAACTACATTGCTGTATTTTGCTGTTAGGGATGGGGCTACACAAAAAACAATAATATTTGATTTTTTTAGGAAAACATTTGGTTTTATTTTGTTTAGAAGTATGTGGCCAGGTATGGTCAGGTTTTGATTTAATTTCCTTGCTTCTTTTTGGTTATCATCAGTTTACCATGGGTTTTATTTCTTGCTTGGACACTGCTGTGTAACAGAGTAGATAATGAGCAGGTAAGCAGCAAAAATTTTTTCTCCTAACAAATATGCATGCTTTGAACTTTTCTTTATGCCAATGAATTTATGGAGAGTTCAGACCCTATGAGCTCTGGACTTCCATATGTCATTGTAGTCAGTTGGCTTCGTGCCTGAAAATTGTGGAAATGGTTTACAAAACTGAGCAGAAATAATTGTATTCTCTGAACATGATTTTAGAAGTGTAATTTACCAGCAGTTAAAACTCCCCAAAATGAAAACTGAATTACTCTTCTCTTGGGATTCTTAACACCATTTAATTTGTGTTTGTTTTATCCTTTGGCATTTTATCTTCTAATAACCCTTCAAGGGAGAATGGAGTATTAGATTTCTATTTAAAAGAAAGGACAAATAGAAGTAGAGTAAGTACACTCTAATGGCCAAAATTATTCAAGATTTTTGGCTCCAGCAGCATGCAAACAAACATCTGTATTTACTGTGTTGAAGAGGTTTGTTTATTTTACAAAAGCATTTGCTAGAGATTTATTTACAGGTAATGTTTATTTACTATCTCTTCTCCATTTGAGTAGATACAAATTTCCTAAAGTTATTTATTTGTGGAACACCAGCTGTGTTGCTATATTTCTGAGTCATCTTTCAGTATGTCTATATTCTGATACTTTGAATATTTCCTTACTGGAGAAGCTGACATTTGCCTTAAATTCTTCTAATCGTTCATTTATCAGGTCTCCCATGTGTGACCCACACATTTTATTGACTTGGTCATCCGATGGTGAAAAGTGAATAACCAAAATATTACCAAAATCACCACTAAAAATATGGATAAAACCAGAATTGTTTTTCTAAGATTCTGTTGCCTTTTTCCAATTTAACATACCTCTTAACTGGCTTTCTATTATTCTATCCCAATTTCTAATTATATAATTAGAGAAAAATGCCCTCAGAAATGCTGATTTGATTTTGCTTTTTTTTTTTTCACCAGGACACATCAATCTAGAATTACACTAGAGGAACACAGTGTCAGCTTGAAAGTGTTTGCAGTGCTATTAGTTTTGAAGGGTTTGCACTTTGTTGTACATTCTTTATACTTTTGTTGTCTTCAGGTCTGCTTTTTATACATCAGAGTCCCAGAGATTATTCTTCCGTCTTCTGTTTTAAACTGTCTTCTCTTTAGAGACAAATTCTGAAGGGAAGGCTTGGAAGACTGAAACAAACTCATTAAAGCCCCTAGTCTGCAAATATTTGCTTGGAATCCACCTGTGAGTTGCTCTGTTTTCTCCCAATAGTAGGGTGAAGCATTTCGGTAAATGTTCAGCTGGGGTTTCTAGCCTGAACTCCCTTCAACATGCTCCATGCTGATGGAGTCTGATTTAGAACTTACTTCATTACACATTAGCTGGTGGTCTAGATATGGAGAATTTCTTGGCCCCAAATACATGTTCTATGTATTTCTGGGATGCTGGTAAGTTGGCACTTTGCAGGCATGTGCACCTTCTGCTTTGGTGACATACTTGATAAGACCCTTCCAGTAAGGTTCCAGCACAGCCACAGATATTCAGAGGTGTATAAGCCAGACTGTGTGCATCTCCTGTCCAGGTGGAGGGAGTGAATCTTCCATCCCACCCACAGTCAGGACCTGCCCTGGGTGCGGGAATGGGAGTAGAGTTGCACCGATGTACTGTTTCAAGCTGAGTTTGAATCTGAGCTCTTGCTTGGACTGTGTTCAAAACACAATAATAATTAATTTTCTGTGCACTTGAGGAAATGTACGTAAAATGGTGCATATTTATTGTCAAATTCATTATGCTTTTCTTGGAAGGGGCTCATATGGCTACATAGGGCCTGGAATGAGAAAAAATTCTGCCTATCCAGAACAGCACTTGGGATTTCAGTGCATTTTCCCAAGTGACACTATTTCCTTGATAATGCTTAATGTGTTTTTCTCAAAAGAGAAACAAAACTAATTGCTGAGACCTTTGTGTCCTAGGGGATGTGTCATGGACAGAGAAAAATATTCTTCACAGTCACTACCTTCTCATAGTTATTTCTTGCCAGACCCTCAAGGATAAACTGTCAATGTCCGTATACAACAGATTATATAAGATCATCATTTTCCACTCCATATAAGATGTTATTGTGAAAGCTATATTCTGATATTAAATAAAAATACTTTGTTCTATATTAAGTCTTTCATCCAAAGACATAAAAGTGCTTCTCCAGTATTATTATTCATGTTGAACAGAAGATTAAAATGAGCAATGCAAGGGTGAGGCAATCTGCCCAAGGTTACAGGGAGTCAGCAGTTGTTATCCCAGCCCAAGGCCTCTCCTGAAGTATAAGCAAAAACGGATGTTTTGGTTATGTGATTTAGTGCAGGAAAAGTCTCCTTGTGTAGCATTAACTCAGCAGGAGGAGATGGAGGAGCTTACATGTCAGTAGCTAGGATCAGATTACAAGATAGGGCCTTAATAAGCAGATGTGGTGTAAATCCAGTAGACATGCAAATATAATTTTTGGGCAGAAGTGTAGCTAGATTTTACAGAATACAATGCAATACAAGATGCAGATGCAGATGCAGGCAAAATTTTTTAAATGTTCATTTGCCAAAACTTGCTGACTGGGTTTAGGCAAAACTCCGCTAATGTAGTTTAAATGCTTTATGCAATTTTTAGTAAATTCTTTTGGTTTTGAGTGGTACTATCCTCCCTCTTAATGCTCATCTGAGGTTTATACTGTGTTTTCTGTACTCACACAATATTTTGGTTCACCAAACAGAAAACAAAGACCTAATATTTTTAGTATCATAACTCAAAAAAAA
>VWZN01001403.1:582597-675166 GCA_013396955.1 Regulus satrapa | reverse complement strand
ATCATTCCATGAAACAGCATTGCTCTCTCTCCTTCTCACGCATTTAAAGTAATATGCAGGGATGTCTGGCCCACAGAAATTTGTTCCAGTTATTACAAGTGTATAACTGATAGTGAGGAGGTTTGTTTCCAGTGTGCTATTGGCAATAGATACCAGGGAAGGGTGGGTTAATCTGATTGGCTTCATAGCTGATTCAGAACTGTTATGATTTGCTGCTTTTCCCCCCCATTCAGAATTTGTTTTTCCTCATTTATATCACAAATAAGTGCTTTGTAGCTCTCTTTTGTTTTTCCCCTTGACTTCCTTTAATGGGTCTATATAGTAAGAATCTTAAATGTTGTTTTCACTTATGATGAAGGAGATATTATGGCTTTGATTATGAAACTAGATTCAACATATTAGGAATAACTTAAGTATATACTTGGATATGATGTAATCTATGTTATGGAAGGAAAATTTTATGTGTTATTACTCTTGCAGCAAAAGGGAAAACAATGAAGTCAAGGAAGGACATCTGGAATCATGCTCTCTGGCCAGTGACCTTTACTTTTTCAAAAAGGAAGTTGATGTACTTCTCAAATATATCAACAGCTTCCAAGTAGGGTAGATATTGCTCAATGCCCTTTCCAGGCAGGGCTAAGGGTTACTAAGTTTTGTTACTGATGTAGTGCCAACTCTGTTCATAAAAATCGCTGGTTTTGGTATGTGCTCAGTAATTTAAACTGCTTCAAGATTGAAAATGGCTCTGGATGGAGGTAGACAAGATACTTAGTGTTACTGGGAGATCTTAAAAAGAGAAGGTATGTATCTCTGTATGAGATATACAGAGTCCAAGCTCAAAAGGTCATGTTTTTGTTGGAAAGAAGCAAAAGTATGTGGTAGCAGGAGATGGAGGATGTTAAATACAAGGGAAGTTATTTTAAGAGGAGACTTCTGAGTCTTTTTTTCTGCATTACTTTGAACTGGCATTTTTTCTTCTCACATCTTGGATGCCAAATTTGTGTCCAAACCACCCTTTTTCTTCACAGAAGGAAGGCACATGGTAGTTCTTGGTTTATATTGGCTGCAGAGCAGGTTTGAAGCACATGTCATCTTTACATACAATTGAACTTGGTAGTTGTTACAAAATTTAGCATCTCTTGATTCTCCTCCCTCATGGGGTTCCCTTGGTTGCTTATGTTCTCTTTCCCCTAACTCTTCTGGCTGGCACACTGACAGTGTCATCTGCTTCCTTCTCTGTCTTGAGAGAGCTGAGTTGTTGTGATATAATTAGCAAAATGTAGTGGGTGGAAGAGGGAGCTATGTCAGTGCTTTGGATGGTTGTCAGGAATTTTCTTTTCTTTCTTTTCTTTTCTTTTCTTTTCTTTTCTTTTCTTTTCTTTTCTTTTCTTTTCTTTTCTTTTCTTTTCTTTTCTTTTCTTTTCTTTTCTTTTCTTTTCTTTCTCATTGTTGTGTACTTTGAGGATAGGTTGAGATGTACAAGTGAAATAATGGATAAAACAACAAATTCTAATCTCTGAATTTAAAGGGTACAGGAACACAATAGACATATTTTGGAGATACAAAGTTTAAGCAGAGAAGAATTCATAAATAAACATACAGGCTTTGAAATACTCAGTTTCTGTTGTTGGGCTATTATTTCCACTGCATCTTGAAAAGGAAAAAGTAAAATTTGCTATAAAAAGCAGTAAATGTGTTGGAAACAAAGAAAGCTATAAAAATCTTACTTTAAAGGCCAAAATTTGTTACAAGGCGCCAGTATTGTGAATGGCTAATTTATGCACAAAGACAGAATTGTGTTTTGCAGAATGTCTTTTGTTCTAGTTTATCTCTTCATACAGTAGTCCTCTAATCATGAAATATAGTTTACTTATGCTGGAAGACAAAGTACTGTGTGTTTACAAATCTGCGCAGTGATCTTGAGAGGAAAGAATGTGTAGTCCTATTGTATTCATGCAAGTGCCTTTTTCATCTTTGGTCAAGACTAAAATTCCCTGTGGCCAGAAAAAAAGGAAGGCTTTTTGCATATTGTTGGGGGTGTTTTAGTATGTGCACAGTGAACTATTTCTTAGCCAATAGAATTTTCAGTAGAATGGTAGATAATTGTTTTAAATGATCCCCATATACTCCACTGTGTCAGAAAATCCTATGCTGGAATCATGAGTTATGTTTTTGTTCTTGAAACAATGTTGTACATCCAAAACTAGAGCAGGGTGCTCAGAATGGTTTGGGCTTGGGCTGCGGCTGCACAACAGAATTTGTGTGTCGCTGGGAAAAAGAGGATCTTGACCTTACCAGAATTTAGTCTCAAGTGTCTTAAAAATTTAATCAACTGTAAAGATCAATATATAAAGTAGTTAGTCAATATTTCGCAAAGCTTAAGGGAAGTTTGGAGTTACAAGATTTTAATGAATTATTGAGTGCCACTTGCGGGAGAGAGGTTTAAATCAACTAAGAATACTTTTTTTTTTTTTCCCCCCTTTGTGGAGTGCATTGCTCTCTTAAGAGAAGCCTAAAGTATCCTAAGGCTGAAAGACTGTTTGTGCAGAAGTCACTTATCAGGCATGGCTTGCCCCAGAATTATTTGGAATGATCATATTATAAATGCATAGACTTTCAGAGCTACATGTAAACCGAATGCCATCTCATAACTTATTCATAATAGCCCACAGGTATAATTATCCAGAGAAGTGAAAATGAAGGAAATTACTTCCTATTAATGTTTGCTTATTCAGATAATTATTTTACTTATTTTGATTCAGATTTTAATCCTAAATTATCTGAGTCCAGCTCACACAATATATTTGTACTTAGTAAGCATTGTCTTGTGATGCAAAACCATGAAAGATGCATGGATTTTATGTGTTTCTATTTCTTCACCAAATGATACATTCTATTTTGCTCCTCTCAGCTGTGTTTTCTAACAACAACTTCCTCCTTTGTTTCAAGTGCAGAATATAGACCTGCCCTATTCCGACAGGAGCTTCAGTGTGTTACAGGATTTAAGAAGGGTGCCGAGGTTGATGAAAGTGGCGCTCTCCAAGCTGCCATGTATAAAATATGAGTGTTGTATATGGAAAATAAAAGGCCTCTGCATGAAGGAGCGTCAAGGAGAAAAAAATTGCTTTGGGTCTTACCCTGCAAACAGGCATATATACAAATGTTTCTGCTAATGTGAGTAGTCCCATTGAATCAAATTAATCATGTTTGGTGTTTAAGATAAGCACTCAATCCTCTAACCTCTCTAGAACAAGTGCAACATTTATTACAGCTCTTTCTCTGCTTTGCAGTAGCTGGAGTAGGCAATGTCCATGTTGCGTCTCAGCCTTTGTAAAAAAATAAGTCGGAAAAAGAGAAAAATTATTTATATGTATTTCTTTTTAAATTAATTTTGGCCTCTCTCTTTTGTTATTTGTATAGTGTTCCTATGAATGATGGTAGCCTTGAGTTGTCATCGTTTCAAGCACAACAAAGAACTAAAACTAATTTTTAAATCAATTTCATTGTCTGCTCTTTGCTTCTTTTGAAGCATTGTCTCCTCTTTGTAGTTAGAGCAGATAATGGAAAGTAAGTTCTTCAGTTAACATAAAATCAAGCCAACTCAGTCAAAAGAACAAGGGGACTGAATTATTTCTTTTCACTTTATGTGTTGAGATCAGACAACTTGTGTAATTTTAGTTGTTTTAGCTTTTCCAGTTGATAGTGGCAGGAGACTTCTTGTAGGGTTTATTATTATTCTTGGCTGCCTTCCTTAGTATGGGATGAGTTAGCTTATACAGTTACTGTCGGCTCATTAATAGAGAGATTGTAAATTACATACTTAAATAGTGGCATTTAGAGAGCTGAGAGACAGTGAGTGAATTCACTGGTATTTTTGCAGTTCAGTCCATTGGGAATCCTCTTCAGATGCAGTGCTGCAGCTCACGGTGTCAGCATCACTTTCATTACTGGGCTCCTATAAAGTGGAAATAAATGGATGGTCTTTCCTTTTTCTTGATTTGTCCCTGATCCCTCTGTAGCTTGAATTAAAATGCAGGTAATTCTGTATTTCGGTGAAAAAACTTCTCTTTGCATGTTAATATCTACACAGACTATTAAATAATACAGTAACTCTGGAGGGCCTTGAGTAACCAAGATATGGAATTGGTAATTATATGTAATTGTCTTGGAAAACAGAACAAGGGATAATGACTTAAAATTGAAAAAGTGTAGTATTAGATGGGATTTAAGAAAGAAACAAGAAAAATTCTTTACTATGAAAGTGATGAGGCGCTGGAACATGCTGCCAAGAAAAATTGTGGATGTCCCATTCCTGCAAGTGTTCAAGGTGAGGTTTAATGGATCCCTGAGCAATCTGGTCTAATGGAGGGTGTCCTGTCCATGGCAAGGGGGTTTGAACGAAGTGATCTTTAAAGTCCCTTAAAATTAATTCAAACCATTCAATGATAATTAGGTTTGATCAGTTGTAGTTGATACATGTTGGTCTATAAAAAATGCTTACCTGTGAATTTTAGAATTCTGACACTGTTCACTTTAGTAATTTTAGAGTTAATCAAAAGATTCAAACAAAAAAAATAATTGATGCTCAGATTGGTCACCTTGCTGTGGTCTTTCTTTCTTTGTGAACTGCAGTAGTCTTGCTTTAGTGGAGTTGGAATTGCACGTCCTTTCTTGGGGAATAGGGTTTGCGGTAGCAGGGCTCCAGATGCAGTGGAGCATTTTGGCTGCGATGGGTATTAGGTAGGGTAGCACTGCATCACTAACACCAGCAACTCCCGCAGACTTCGACAGAAGAGAACATAAATGAGGATGAAAAAAGACTGTGTGATAGAAATCCATCTGGCTCTTGCATCTTTGCCTCATCAATTATGAACTCCTCGTGTTTGTGTTCAGGGACTTTAACAGCCCCTCACGATACATCTCCACCCTGTGCTGTCTTCTCTCGTTTACACAGATGAGCTGGTGCCAGCTTCCATCATCAGATGAGTAAAACTTTGGATGTCAGTTTGTGTGACAGTTTATCCATCTATGTTCACTCCATAAACCTCATTGTCAGTAGATGGCTGTCATCGAACTTGGATATGAAAATGTAGATGTAAATAAATCAGTCAGAGAATTTCCTGCTGGCAATGAGATTCAGAAACTTTTTGTAGAAATACCTTCAGACTCCTGGATCCCTGAGCCACTAGATTTTGCACACAAGAACCTCTGTGGAACAGTCTGTTCCAGTCTGGAATAGCACCAAAGACTTTCCACAGCATCTTTACATTCCAGTTGTATGAAACTAAACCCCCCAAAATTACCACTTACACTGTGAACAGGGTCATGTTTGCACTGTGTGTTGTTGCCAGACCAGCACACAGAGGGAGGATGGAGCCACGGCTCATGCTGGAGAATGTCTGATTCTCATCTCCTCTGTCCCTGAATGGTCTTTGTCAAATGGCACAGAATTCTGCCTTCTTAACCATCTCTTTCTTCCACTCTTTGCTTTATCATTTTCTCTGTGTCTGTATTTTGATGAGGACTTGGTGTTAGCAGAGTTTGGTTAACAGTGTCTACATTTGAACTGCGTTCAGTTTCAGCATGTGAGGGCTGTTCACATTTTTCCTGGAGGTATAGATGGAAGAAGGATAGAGTCAACCTGTCATAGCTGGATACGTGATACATCTCTTTTTGTTGCCAAATATTGGAGTTTTTTGCTGGCATCAGGATTTGTCAAATTGTCCCTGTTGATAGGTGTTTTGAAGAATTTCCAGTATTTAAGAGACTTAGTCTGCTGAGGATGGTGATTCTTGAGCAGGACTCCATGACAGCTCGTCCTCTTTTGCTTAAGCTGTGAAGGGTATTAGTAAGCTTATTTTTCTTGAATGAAGGAATGAATGAATGAAAAAGTACTTTTTTGTACTTTTCCTTGAAGTCCATTTAAATCAAACATCTTGCTTCTGTTTGATTTTTCATGGGTTTCTCAGCAGCATATTACAAACTCCTCTGTAAAACCTCAAAAACATAAAATTTGCAACTATGTTAGAACATGCTAAGAACAACTTATATGTGTAGCAACAAAAAAAAAAATCAAGAACCCTGATTGGAACACATTTCTTATTTTAAGAAAATAGTTACTCAGTTCTTTTACTTAAATGAAAACCTTTTGGGGAAAGCAAAAGATTTTTCAAAATGCAAGGCATGAGAACAGTTTTTTAGATTTTTCTAAACTTTAATGAAATGTGAAAGTTCATCCTTGGGCATTAAAATCTTATTGTGCTGTGGTCCAGTATCTCTCATTTGTCCACTTCTTTTGCTCTCCTCTTCACTTTAACAAGCGATCGCATGCACCAGCTAAATGTCTGATAAATCTCCAGGCAAAGCTGGGTTGACTTGTGTGGAACTGACTTTAAAAATATTTGATGGAACATTGCTTCAGTCTCTGAATACTTGTCAGCTTAGATTTATTACAGCTGCTCCCACTACAGAGATGTGCACTTTGGTCCTTAGGGATCTTTCCCTCTCTTTTGCTGTGTAGCACAGCTATTGCCGTGTCACAGTCGATCAATTATTCACTTTGACACTTTGGTCTCCAGCAGAACATTGGTAGAGCAACATCACCAGTAACTTCTAGGTTACTTTTCTCTCGTATATGGGAGTGCTTTGGGGTTTTTGAGTGAAAACACTTTTTGATTGGTGGAGTTTTTTGTTTGTGTGTTTGTTGGCGTTTTTTAAGTGAATGGGTGGATGCTACATTTTATTCATTCAGGGAAGAGATGTTTCATTGTCTTCTGAAGGTTCACATGGTGCCTACCTGTGAAATAAGTGTGTTGGGTATCAAGAGCTGTCCTTACTAGATAGCTTTTCTAAGTTTGTATTTTATGTGGGCATAGACCAAGTTTTTGTGTGCAGAGGTGGACAGCTGTATCTGGCTGATGTGGGAATAGGAATGATAAGAGATTTACTTTGAAAGATCATTAATAAATACATCAGTCTTATGAAATTATTGTCTTAGGGATAACCTGCCCTTTATTTTCACCACTTCCAACAAGAAATTCAGTTTGTCTAAAATGACAGATGCCATATTTCTATAATCTATAAATTTGTTATTTTCAAATATACCTTTTGACCCTCTGGAAATACCTATGATTTAGTGCACTCTGATATCAGCAGGAGAAAATAATTTTACTCGAGTGAAGCACATCCTTTCAATGTTATAAGCAAAGATGGCTTAATTACATATCTACTGTTGATGATAACACTATGAATAAATTGTTGTTTAAAAAGCTGACACCAAAAAACCTCAACAAAACCCCAGCACAAAAGAAACTTCACCAAACTTCTTAAAAAAAAGGAGAAATCAATGTTACCAACATACAGAGTGGAGTCACTTGGAGCTGATAATAAATCAACAACAATTTTAATTAAATTGGAAATCTTTGAGCAGTCTGACCAGGAAAAAAAAATTATAGCCTATGTATTACCATATTTTTGTCTCAGGTGATTTGAGAAAAACTTCAGTAGTCAAGGTTAAACATGCAGTAACTATATTTATTGCTCTCAGTAACATAAAAAAGTATATTCTCTAATGTCTTAAGTGGAAGTATCATTTAAGATTTCAGTCAGCATCTCTTTTTTGCCCTGAGGTTAAAATCATTCCCCCTCCCTTTCTGTGCATCTGTACAGGAAAACTATGGGTCAAAAGTAAAGAACCTTTTAGTGTTAGTGGTCAGCTGTGCTATTTAAAGTTCTTCTTGGTGGAGCCCTGTAGAGCTGGTCATTTATCACTTTAGAGTGGACTGAGTTAGCAGTGTGAGGTCAGTTAAATGTTCCTTCAAGAATTTTCTTCTGAGCCTTGGGGTAAAAGTATAAAAGTTGACTTGTTATCAACCCTTGTCAGAGAAACTGCAGTTGACAAACTTGAAACTGGTTATGATCCTGACACACAGCACTAAGCCATTCTCTGTTTCATGAAGAATTAAGATTTAGATTGACCCACTTTTCTTTTATCTAATAAATTCCAGGTTTGCTTCTGTTCAAACAGAACTAACTGAAAATCCAGTTTCCAGGAGAAACTAGGTGAGTTTGTTCTGGAGGCAAATTATTTTGATTGAAATATCTTTTTATTTTTTTTCCTCAAGGTATTTTCTTGATGCTCTAGAATTTTCTCCTATTAATAAAATAAGGAACTAACAAAAAATATTTTTTTCATTGGTTTGACTTAATAATGTCTTCAGCAAATATGATAAATTAAAGGATTTCAGCCCACGAGAGTAAGGTGAGTTGAGGTGGAGGAGAAGGAATCAGATGTTGCATGCAATCTGTAAAACTTCAAGCAGAAAACTTCAATGAGGAATAGAAATGGAGGAGAAGTACCAGTATTAACAATCTTGTGCAGTAAATTTTGTCGTATGAGTTCTCAGTTCTCTGAGGAGAAGGCAGTTATTTTTACAATACATCTGTTGTCTCAGAGAAACTGTGTGAGAATGAGTGATCTATAGCGTAATTGGACTATTTGAGTATTTTTATAGAAGACTAGTAATCTCACCTGGAAAGGTAGCAGCCACCTGGCAGTTTGAATTTTTTAGTCTGAAGCTCTGGTTGTTTAAGGAACTGCAGCATCCTATGCAAAGTCCACTTCCATTGTTGACTGAGAGAACTGAGCACGCCTTGACCTGGAGCAGTTGCTTGGTCGAGGTGTCTAGCACAAGCCTAGGAAGTGCTAATATACTCCCTGGAAACGGGTCAAGTGGGCATTTTCTCTATGCTGACCATTAAGATAATTGCCAGCATACTTTCACTTGCTTCCTTCAGCCCACAGCTGCTATTTTAGATAGGTATTGAATCAAACCCGTTGTATTGGCTCTGAAAATAAGGCGTGGGATTTAGTGTGTTCCCAGCCTTCATTGCTTCTGTGTTGTGTGAAGTGGTTCATTTTCCTTGGGTTAAAGGTCCCTTAGGTTTCTTGCTGTATGAAATACACTTCTCTTGGGTATTTCCTACCAGCATTAAGAGCAGGCTTAGCTAATGTGCTGTATCATGTTTACATTTTACTGCTGTGTCTTTTTCTCTACTAAGATTTTAATTGAAACTTCAATGCTCACAAAATTATTTTAATCTTTTGAATACTTTAGACTACCTTTTGTAGACTTTTAATTTTGGGAATGTAAATTTGTGTTTTAAAGTTGATTCATTTTATTCTCTTGGCTGAGTTCAGGTTGCTGTTGAGGAACAGGCTCCCAACTGCTGAATAGCCTCTCCAGGGTGTAGGATACTTCCTGTGATGTTCTGTATTCATATTACTAGACTGGAAAATCTAAACTGGGTTCTGTTATCTTCTTCCTTTTTAAAGAAATCCTACTTGCGGTGTTATAATCCTCAGTGTTGTCTATTTGAGGTTTTGGTTTTTTCTGCTTTTTTTTTCTAATTCTCTCAAAACCACCTTAGAGAGCCAAGTGTCAGGCTTAGATTCAACCACAAACAGTTTGTCTACCCCACACTACCAGCTGTGGGGTAGTGGGATGAAAGAAAATATTCTTGTCAAAATTAGTTATTCGTAAGAACAAGAATTTTTTAAGTTTCGAAGGGTGCAATGTAGATTTACTAGTGTCCAAAAATTTAAGGAAGTGTTTAAAGTTTGAAGTTCTTCAGAATACATGTAGATTTTTTAGGATGTGGGACTATGAAATTATTTTAAAATAACAATTTCAAGTAATTTAAGGGTTTATATATGGAACATTATTAACTATGATCAACTTACTTCAGTTTTTCAGGTGAAGTTAGTAGTCAGCCAAGAGGAGTGATGACAAAAATTTTTGAGTTGTTCTATTTTTCTATAGTCAGCATTATAAAAGCAGAATTTTGGTGTGAGAAGCTGGTGCTCAGGGCTCCTTTGGATATGCTTTCAAGGGAAGCCTAATTAAATAATAATTCATCTGCTCTTTGTGTTATGCTCTAGAGTGTCCTCTAGACCCCTGTGCTGCTATTTTCTATAAGGAGTTTGTTTACTGTTCATGGTTATATCTATAGTGTAGGTTTCAAGTGCTTCATGCCTATTTTAAAATCATGATTAGGTGAACAGTTTTGGATTTCACACACAGGCTGAGCCAGTGTTCATACTGTATTGTTTGGAGACAAGTACTGTGTGAATGCTGCTTAGTTAATCAAAGTGACTGAGTACCTTGTTGTTAGGTTTCACTTTGAACCTCATATCTAATTTGCCCTTTTCAATTAACACCTCTCACACCCCCACGATAAATAACAGTATATGTCAGGTCTTGACTAGACAATTTTGTTAAAAAAGAAAGAGCCGTTTATTTCGCATTCCATTTATTTCCTGTTCCTATCAGTTGAAGGCCTGCCCCTAGCTTTCAGCAAGCTGCCTGTTGAAGGGCAGGTGCTGAATTATTACAGCCCTCTCTCTCCTAGATGCTGGCAGGCTTTGTCCATGTGATCGTACTAGTTACAACATTTAGCAGTAGAATCCTTTTCATCTTTCTTTGCCCCATCTTCCAGGGCCTACTTCTGCTGTACTCTGGTGAGCCCTGTGTCTGGTTTTGGGCCCCTCAGTTCAGGAGTGACACTGAGGAGCTGGGGCAAATCCAGAGGAGGGCAGCATGGCTGGTGAAGGCTCTGAAGGGTAAGGCCTTTGAGGAGTAGCTGAGGGAGCTGGGGTTGTTTAGCCTGGAGAAAGAGAAGCTCAGGAATGACCTTACCACTCCCTGCGACAACTTGAAAGGAGGTTGTAGCAGTGGAGGTTGGCGACCTCTTCTTCCAGGTGACCAGCAAGAGGGCAAGGGGACATGGCCTCAAGCCATGCCAGGGAGTTTCAGGTTGGACATGAGGAGGAAATTTTTCACAGAAAGGCCGATTAGATATCAAAATGGGCTGCCCAGGGACACACTGTCCCTGGAGGTGTTCAAAGAAAGACTGGACATGGCATGATGGACATGATCTACCTTATAGGGTGGTGTCCAGTCATAGGTTGAACTCAACAGTCTCAGAGATTTTTTTCCAACACAATTGATTATGCGATTCTGTAGTAATTGGTGGGTATTGTTTTGGTGTGTTACTTTGCTAACTTTTTTTTACGTTAAGCGGCAATACTCTGTTGGTTCAGTTCCATGCCTTGGTTGTTTCTGCCATTCGTTTTGAGCCACAGTGATTGTGTGTTGTCTATCACCTCTTGAATGTACAGTATAAAGACTGGTCTAATATACAAGTCAGCAGGGAGACAGGTACGTTTTTTGTAGCTTATATTTTAAATAAATGCTCGGAATTTATTACCTGAAGTATTAAGGGAAAACAAGGAATGTAGAAATGATGGACTGCTTGCTGTCTTTTCCTTTGGCTTGTGCATGTGCTAAGTAGGTGAGAAGTACTCTGCCAAATACAATACTTTGTGGATGGGCAGAACAGCAATTTTGTGATTGCATATTCAGCGTATTTTAAAATGGGAGGTGAGCTGAAGAGCTATTTGGAAGATTGCTGGATGATCAGTGGTGGACACGTAGGGAAAGGAGAGAGATTCTATGTTAACAGGATCAGTACAAAAGACTTTTGTCTATTAGGACTTCTACTCTTTATTCTGTCTGATGATTTGGCATCTTTCATAATCTTTAATGTGTCAGTCTACGGGAACTCTTTCAAGGGAAGCGCTTCTAATGCTAGGTTTTGTTTTTTTAATCTGAAGCCAAGGTCTAAAGGGCTAAACTGAAAATGTTCTAAAGGCTAATAGTATCATCTGGAAAAGTAAGTTATGGGTATTTTGATATTTCAAAGGTATGAAGAACTGTATACATTATGTAGGCTGCAGTGCTGAATCCAGTGTATGTACAGTTGAACTGGAACAAAAATGCTTATGCTGACAGCTGATTTATCTTCCTGAGCGCATATATAAGTGTATGTCAGGGCTTTTACATTCACAGCTAGCCCAGCAAAGCTTTCATCTCTGGTTTTCATGGGAGAGTTTGTGGGAAGAATACGGCAGTGTGCTGTGCTGAGCTGCAGGTTCCCAAGAGCCCAGTTGCACCCATATGTGTGTTTATTCTCTGTACTCTCTGGAAATTCAGGAACAAGTGAGAAATTATGTTGATTATACTGAAATAAAGATGTGCTTTATCCCTGAAAATGAGTTGCAGAAGCTAGCTTATATGTTTAGTCGGCTAAGGATTCTTTGTGTGCTTAAGTTCTTGCACATCTTTCACCTCACTCCAAGACCCCAATTTAAATCCAGCACTCAGGGATATCACGCGGATTTGTACACTTGCTGGTGGATTGTGGTTCCATAAAACAATGAAAAGATTATGCTTATCCATGTTTATTCCATCTGTAACAGATGTAATATTAATAATATATTTTTTTTACTTAAGTCTCTCAGCTGTAATCCAGTGCAAATTAACTGAAGTTAGAAGCAGTCTTTATTTCAGTATTTCAGAGCACTTCAAGAAAGAGAATGTGTCTGAGTGATTACTGCTTGTAGAAATACTGAGAAAGGTTCTTTCTATCTAGCATTTAACATTATTTTCAGTGAAACAAAATCATGGTGCAACATGATCTTTCCACAGAGACAGGCTTGCTGTTACATTGACTGATACATAGCCTTGGTGGCATCTTTTATTTTTTGTCATGCAGAATTTGGGGCTTTAAGTGTATCATATCAGGTAGTGATAGATGTTGAGGAATACTGTGGAAAATTCTCTGAACTGTGGAGATATTTCGGTAGCTAAATTGCTAGCAGTGTTGTCTCTTGAACTTTCTTCATCATTCTCAATTTTATTGAATAGGAGACATATTGGAAAGGGAAACAAGAGTGATATTGCCATTATTCCTAACTGATGATCTGGTCATCAGGTTAAGTGGTTAGCATCTCACAGGTACTTTAGTTTTCTAAGATTTTCACAGGTGTTTCTAGCTGGAAAGTCTGAGGTACTGTGCAGTCAGCTGGATTAGCAGGGTCAGATGAAATTGCTCCATTTAAAAAAATTGAAGTATGTCTGTATTTTTATCATGCTAGAATTATCAGTGAGTTTCTGTTTTGAAGTATATGTGAAAGGAAATGTTGTCCACAAATGCAAATAATTTCTCATCTGTTATTGCATTCACTGATTAAACAGATCTTAGACATTAGCACAGACACACTCTATTATGGTTAGCATAAACTATTTAATTACTGTCCTGAATTTCCAAATACGTCTGTGGATAAATGTTTTACTTCATCAACATCTGAAGTGAGATGAAATGTAAAGGCTGGTAAGACAGCAACACAGATTTGTAACCTGCAACAGTAGAATGCTTTTCTAGATGTATTGTTTTCTTAAGTGAATTGCCATTATAAGTAAAAATTTAGGTACAGTTTTCACTACGTCTCAAAAGAATAATGGTATCCTGGATATGAACAGCAAACAGCATTCCCAGTGTCTGTGTGCTGTGCTGACAACATTGGTATGTTACTGCCTGCTTCTTTTAATAGGATTGTGTATATGTTTAGTGAGTGCTTTAAAATAATCCTTTTTTATTATTTTACAGTATGATATTTCTTTTAAAATGAACAGCATGTATGTTTAACGTGCATTTTTCAAGAATCTATAGTTTATGTGAAAGCTATCATGGTGTAATAGCATTGTATGAAAAGCTCCTTTTCTTCATAAACCCTTATATTTAATCCCTTAAAGCAGCAAGCAACATGCTGGCCAGAGAATTAACTTCAGATTGAAGATAAAGAAGAGGCCAAAGTTAATGACAGCTACAGAAAGCTGAAAGATGTAATTCAAGCAGGAGAGTAACAGCTTGCAAAACAGGTTGCGATATTTGCTTTATGATGAATAACTGCAAAAGAAAGTGTATTTCCTGTGTCTACAGAAAACCACATTTTCTGGTAAATAGATTCTTAAACTTACTGTTCCTGTGAACATGCATTAAGTAAGTTAGATGGGTTATGTTTGGCATGGTACTGGCTAGCTGTTTGACTTTAGAATATAAATGGTAATGCTGTGTATTATTTAATTAATTACAGTGGTCAGACTTAAAATTTCTGAATCATGTTATGAAATATTGAAACAGAAAGGAAGTCTGTTCAACAGGAAAAGTAATAAATCTTACTTGTAAATTCTAGAATAAAATAGTTAAATCTTAGAATAAAATATACCATGTTATTAAAAGTCAACAAAACTAAAATTTTCATTACTCTGAAGCTGCTCCCACATAAACACATAGCAGATATTCTGAAAGACATAGGTATTTACCAATTATTTGCATTCATATTCTGTTAGGTGCTTCAGTTGTCTAGAAGTGAATTTCTAAAAATTGATGTGATGCCTCGAAATGTGGCAGGAGTTAGAGAAGCTAGATCACACATGGAATTACTATCTTGAAAAGAAGAATTTCTTAATGCAATCATTTGATATCATCTGCTTGAGGTAATGTAAAATAATGTATGCATCTCATAGCAGCCAAAATGTGAAAGAATTTTTCAGGTTTATAATGGGCATTTTGAAAGAGGTTTTATTGTCATGTGGGTGTAACAGGCAAATCCTTGGTCAGATATTATTTTTTGCCTATATTCTGTCTCAAGATAATTCACAAAACTTCAGATATCTGAAGTTGTAAGGGGCCTCTGGACATCTGGTCAAGTAGGGACACCTACAGCAGGATGCCCAGGGTCATGTCAAAATGGCTTTTAAATATCTCCAAGAGGGACATTCCACGTCCTCCCTGGGCAAGCTGTGCCAGTGCTCACAAGAGAAAGAGTGTTTCCTGGTGTTCAAAATCTGAGATTATGAGACCTGTCCTCTACCCCAGCTCGGCTCTTAACTTCTGTCACAGACTTTCAGCCTGAGATGATTCAGGAGCTTTTTCAGTTTTTCTTGTCTGGATCTTTGTATTCACCTTTCACTTGTGCTGTCATTCAGTGCTGCAGGAGACTGCTTTGTTACAGAAGATCTGCACCTTTGTCCTTACTTGAAGGTGTAGTTTTCCTGGCGTGGTGCTGCCACGTTCCCGTTCCTCTGGGTTGGATCGTGTTCTGCACTCTGTGGGGGAAATACTGCAAGGCTCCCTGCAGTAAACAAGAGTCCTTCCTTAAAGCATCATACAACTACATCGTAACAGTGTTCAGCTGGCATGGATACAGCACTGCCAGGGTTCAAATAAATGAAAAATTTTATTTGGAGAATATACTAAAAACCTGCTGGAAACATATAATAATGTAAATACATAACAACATTCAAGCAGTGCAGCTGTCGAGATATTTTCACGTGCAGAAAGACACTGCTAGTAATTCTTTGCATCCAATTGCATTGAGAGTACAGAAACTTGGTTCAAAGTACTATTTATTCCATTGAGAACAGAAAGGGGATTTATACTTTCATCTTTTGCATAGGGTGTCTGTGTAGTTTGTTAAAAAATACATCAGAAATTAAGACTTCCTTTAAAAACAACAACTAGAAGTAATATAAAAATGCCATATTTTAATCATCATAATTGGAACCTCTTGGAGAATGAAGCCAATACAGTCTTGAGAGTTAAATAGGGCAGTTTATTAAAACAAATGGAAGTGATCAATTCCAAGCTTTCCCAGTCTCAATCTGTATACTAGAGCGGGAATAAGCGCTGCATAGGAGAACACTTTAATGACAGAATCCTCTTATCTCAGAAACCAAGTAATAAAAATAGTTATTATTGTCTGGATGCAGTTAGCTTAGCCTTGGCATTAAGGAGCACCACCTGTCTTTTTAAAGAAAGGCTGGCTTGGTAAAGAAGGGCCACATGGGCCAGGAGGGAGAAGAGGCTGTTACTTTGTTTTGTGCATGCTCTCCTACATGGTTCAAAAGGTATAAGGCAGTAATGATGCATTTGAAGGGTTAATGTTTCTTCCAAAGTCTTCTAACACTAGCTTGTGCTTGAACCAATTGCAAAGATTATAGCCTGTAATGGAAGATTGGTATGGTCTGTGTTTTTAGAAAAATAAGGATCTTTTAATAAAGGTTTGTTGTGTTTTGCATGAGAGAAAATAAAACTAGTCTCTCTGTCTTTGAATTCATAATGTTTTGATACTGTAAAAAAACCCTCGTTTGAGAAATATATCCAGGCATGGCATTAAGCTATCTCTTCCTAAGGAATTTCAGAGTGGTGACTGTTGGCTTCTCCCTAGAGGCCTGTCTTGAATTGAAATGTTTAAGCTCTACTCTTCTTAAACCATTTTGAAAGAAATCACAGATCAAAAGGTTTTTTAACACAAACTTCTGGCTGTAGAAATTGGTGTCTATCATAGCACTCAGTCACTTCACCTTTGGTAAACACAGTGGAGTTAATGTTTTTTCTCTCATTACTTCAGCCTTTAGATCTCAATTAAGCAAAGTAGTCTAGCACAAGCATATTGTTATGTAGGCAGTCCTGTCAAAATAATGATGCTCTTTAGATCCTAAGTAAGCACACTTTCATCTACCGTGTTATAGTACCTGTGGAAGGCTTTACTTGAATGAACAGAAATCAGGAGGTAGTTCTTCAGCTGGAGGTGGTTTTCCTCTCAGAGAAGTCACAGAAGATAACACTATTTAAGATTATTATTTCCACTCTGCATAGTAAAATATTCCTAACACATAGTTTATTCTTTTTCTCCACGAAGAGTAGTCATTACAGTTTTATCTTCTTGTGGTTTGTCTTTCATTATAATATAGCCAGCATACAGTATTTGACATTTTAATTTTGCATGGTGTGAGTATTTCAGAACACAGGTCAATGGCCTAGGCTATAGGAGGACAAAGTTCTCTGATGTGCCACTTCACTTCGCACTGTTGCTTCTAAGCGTTTTAATTTATCCCTTTCCATTGTGTACCTTGAAGATGGGTCATGAGCATGGACAAAGGGAAAATTTGCCTTTGAATTTCATTTACCACCGTGTCAGCTTTGTCCTAGGTCACAAAATCATTCGTCTGAGTCTTAGAAAAGCCTGTACCACTGCCCTGTTGAGCTTGCTGTCCTGTCTATAAGGAGCTGACTCTTTTTGTAAGTTCAAATGTGCTCATGCAGAGGGTAATCCCCAGAGTCAGCTCTTTCCTATTGACTGGTTCTAGACTTCAGACAGACTTTTCTAGAAGAAAACACAGGGAGTTTATTGAATCTGCACAATTAAAATATGCAGCTTTTCTCTTTTTTGTGAGCTTGATGATCTCTGTGGTCAAAGAAGCAGAGGTTTTGTAAAATCTGAAGTGTCTGTAACACCTTCCTATTTGAACTTTCTGAATCATCTGAAGCATTTGTTATATTTCTCCTAATGTCTCCTCAAAATATGCTGTTCATATTCTGCTGAAATCACTCTGCCAAGTCTGCTGAGCTTTTCTTAGTCCTTTTCTTTCACCCTACCAGAAAAAAAACCCCTAAACCTGTCAACTAATTAGCACAGTCTAGGTTAAATAAAATCACCTTTTCTTCAGGACATTACATGTACCTTGTTATGAATGGCAACATGGGCATCAATTCAATTCTTTCACATAAATGCTGTGGTTCTGGTTAACAGGGTTCATGTGATGGGCACATCGAGGTGTTCAGAATTGCAGATAATGGTCTTTTGACTCCTTTTGACCTTTCTTCTCTTATTGGATAGGGCAAGCCCTAATTTATTCTTCGGAGATGTTAAAAAGTTTTTCCTTTTTTTTTTTTTTCTCTTTTTTTTTTTTTGTAATACATTCATTCTTTTGAAAAATATACTTCCTTATTTCTTACAAAACATAATTACTGCTTCACTAGTAAGTTATAGGAATGAGATTTTTTCATGGGTAGCCAGTTAAAACTGGTTTCTTGTTTGATCATTAACTGAATGTTGTAGTTAAACAAACAATTTGCTGACTTAAATGCCTCAAAATACTTGGAGAAATCCAAACCCATTAACTGTTTTGGATGACCTTGAGTTTACAGAAGAACATCCAGTGTATTGTATGTGCTTTTCTAAGTGTCTGTGGGGTTTTCTGCTGCAGAGATGGGCAGCTGTATGTGCATCCACATATTTCTGTTAAAGCATTTGCTCATGCTTATGTAAACAAAATGTTCAGTGATGGGACATCATTATTGTAATTGTGTGTTTTTATGAATGACTTTCAGTTATGGTATGAAGTGGCTGAATAACAATATGAGCAGTCATAATACTGTTTGGGAAACGGCCCATTTCTCATAGTTCATATAGCCTCTGGGGAAGTTCTTTCATTGCTTCATATGCTGAAGTTTTTGGTTTATGTGATGAAAACGGTGGAATTGCATATTACAGCAAATATGAGTAGCTTCCTGACTTTCATTAAGTAGACTTCAAATTATAATTCACTTAGGTTTTTACTGATTTAAGAGACTGGCTTAATTTTGGTCCTGCAGAAGTCAGTAGTTGAAGGGATTTTTACATTATTCTTACTTTAAAAAAACTAAAGCTGGTTTGTGCTAATGGATAGATTCTGCAAGTTGCTTATTAATGATGGGATGTAATGTTGCTGGGCAGTCAGAATAATTAATATGTGAATTGTGTCAGGTTTTATTATGTGTAAATATCAGAAAGCTATTATCACATACAAGTTGTCAACACTTTCATAATTTCTTTGAAATACAATAATCCTGGCAGAAATATTGGCATGACAACTGTAAAAACTTAGGACTGTAAGACGTGTTTATTTTCAATTTATATTTATAAAAATCAGCTCTTGCCTTCTGTGTGTCCCAAACAACACTGACAGTACTAGGGACTTCGGGCATTGCAGTAATTATGTACTGATTGGATTATTTTATTGTTAGTGATGACATTTAATGTGATAATTTTAAAAGCTTGTGAGAACTGTAGGAGCCTATGGTGACTTACTGAGCATTTATAAAATACCTTCTAAAATCTTCATTTTTAAAGACCACATCTACAAAATGTAAGCTTTTTGTATGCAAACTGTCCAGCTACATTTTCCCCTAAGGACTTCTTTTTTCTCGTTTAGTTGATGTTAGTTGATGTTTAGTTAATATGTTAGGTAAAATAAGTATTGAAAAAGTACTTGTCAGGTTTGAAATTCCGCTGTGCGTCTTCCTTCTCCTATCTTGTTGGCAACAGGTCTATTGTGTAAGGTTTGGTTTTGATTCAAGAAAGAGGTTATATTTTATATGATGTTACATGATATTGATAAAGGTGGCAATTCTGTCTTTCGTGTAGTCATACATATGTATATATAATACTTTAAAGTGTACTTTATTAGGCAGAAGACTGAAATATACAGTACAACTGATCATTTTTTCATAGAATACTGTATTTCCATATTTACCCTGTTTATGCTAATCAAGTGATAGCTGTGTATTCATTTTAGCAGATTTTCATTCTGTGCTCATCCATGTGGCGGTTTCAACTCTGTACTTTTTATGTCTGAAGATGGTCCATAGAAATACAAACAAGGAATTGTATCAGCAGTATTTCATTACCAAAGCTGAGAGATGTCAGACATAATTACTGAGACTAACATCTGGAGTGGTTTATTGAAGGAAAACCTGCCAGTATTGTTAGCACATACAAAGGAGCATTATCCATATGTATGAAGCTTTATAACTGGAGCAAGTTGGGCAAGTAATGCAAGTGAAAGGTATAAAACACAACAAAGATAATTTATGAATTTTGCCTGCTACAGTGATGTGTTTCAGTAAGCTCCTCAAAAGAAGCTGCATCAAAGTAGTGAGTATTGCCCATCTGTAGAAAATTTTTGCAAAATCCTTTGGATACAGATTTGAGCTTGTACTGAAGAATAAGGTTAAATGAAATGGGCGACTCTAGCAGAGAAGTGTTCAAGGCAGCATGTGGCTGTAGAATAACCAGCTCAGTTTTGTGCTTTCTTATCAGGCCACTGTTCAGCTCTCCTAATGGTTACTGTTGAAGATTGTTTTGGAGTGTTGAGGGTGTTGCTACTGGTTCCTCTTGTGCACAGTTTCAAAGGATGATTTGGAAACACCATCCTTTTGTCTTGCCTATGCTCTCCAGCCTTTCTATTCATATTCTCCCCCTACCAGCAGAACAGATGACAGTGACCTGTGCATATCTGATCATTTCAGTGGGCATAAAGTTGGTCACTTATTTTGATGACTGTAAGTGCTATAGAAATTGCTGAGGTGGAAATCAAGAACTCTTGTTCTTAGTTGCTTGGAATTTTCCTACTAACTTTTTAACATTTTCTGCATGAGGGTTCCTGTCACAGATAGGATTTTGTGCAACTGCCGTGCAGCACAAGGATTTAATAGTGGATTAGTGTATTATAAATGCAGAAAAAACTATATACATATTGCATCTGTGCTTTGAGTTTTTTATTACTGCGAGTTTTTTCCTGGTTAAGATTTACAGTAGTAGCACCCAGTAAGATTAATAAAATAATTCCTGTAACTCCTCTGTATCCATGCATGGCTACTTATCAATATCTCTCCAGCAGGTGTATTAAAATAATAGGTTAAAAGTTAATACTATTGGAGGAATAAAATTGATAATTTAAACAGTGCTCCCATGAAAATGCTCAGTATTAATTGTAAAACTTTGATTTTATCCAGGTTACTCATACATGTCATTATTCTCATGCATATTCACTTTCTGGCCTTTTTTCCCCTTGTTTTCTGAAAGATAGCTTAGTGATTGTCAAAAAGACTTAAAATGTTGCTGTCAAATGCCTTTTAACCGGGATATCAAAGAGTACCCGTGTTTTTTGTTTCTGGATCTTTTCAATTGTTATGTAATTTTTTGAATATGTTTTACATGAATTATTTTAAAATAAATTTGCAAAAAAAACCTGGTCACAAAGTCTTCAGCTAATTCCTGTAGCACTTTTGGTAGGTAAAGTGATTTATTGTAGGAAATGTAGAAGAAACACGTTACTATAAATTTTTTTTCTTTGTGAACTTGCAAAATAACCTGCTTTTGGAAAGTGATGTTCTCAATTGGTTGTTTTTCATTGACCTGCATACATATGCATAATACATGACCAGGACTTGTTACATGACAAATAGAATGCATTTACTGATTGCAGACCAAATATTTAAAATTAAGTCCATGTGTTACCCTAAAAGTTACCTTGTCCACAAAGGTGGTAGATATCCCATCCCTGGAAAAAAAGAGTATTAGGTTGGGCGATGCTCTGAGCAACCTGCTCTGGTTCAGGATGTCCCTGCTCATTGTGGGAAGGTTGGACTAGGTGGCCTTCAGGTGTCCCTTCCCACCCAAACTGTTCCGTGATTCTAAGTGGCTATTAATTGCTGGTTGTAGAGCAGATGGACTGCCCTGTTTTCCTAGCTACAGTAAATACTTGTTTACAGATTTGCCCTCAGCAAGAGTTTCAATTTATGCTTAATTACTAAGAACAAATGAGTCCCCAAGGAGATGTCAAGTATTTCATTATATCTGCAGAGCTAGAGTGCTGTTTCAATTACCGTAGTAATTTTTTTTTCTATACCAACTATATCCAGTACACTGGGAACATCAGAACTGTTTAGAATGAAATAATGTTTGATTTAAATTTCCCCCCCTATTTTTTACAGCTTTAAGAAATTAGACAATTCTCGAGGAAGCTTTAACTGTAAAATGTACAGCTGCATTAGAACAAAGTAATAGCCCATTAGTCTAATGTAATAGTACATGTGTGAGACTAGTATTCTGTATTTAGTAAAGCCAGTTCAGCTACACCAAAAGTAAATAAACTCTAGTGAGTATGGTGCACCCAGTGTCTTTTAAATAACTTTAGTAAGTCCAAATCATATTCAAGATTTCCCGCTTGGGAGGCAGCTATACATTCTTAATGTTGGAATTTTCTTTAGGGATGAGCTGAAACCCAGTGATTTGAGATATATGAGAAATCTCCTGGTTCTTTATAAGGGATGTTTGCTCATATGATGAGTTGCATTTACTTTCAATATTAAATGAAATAAGAGGCCACGGCAGATTTAATCTTGGTCAACTGTAAACTTTGTGAAACTCATGCATAATGTATATGGATAATGTGAGTAAATTAACAGTAGTCCAGTATTTATTTTAGAAGTAATAAACAGTGTAATTCATGACACTTATATATCAGTTTTTCATTTAGATCTATTTTTGCATTGGAGGAAATACTGAAAATATGGTGCTTGACAGTCTTATGGATAAAAATGCAATATATAATGTGCCAGTTCAAAACTGAAACCTCTATTTAATGAAGCTATGCCAATGCAACAGATTTATGTTGCAAACAAATCTTCTGCATCTGAAGACCAAGTTCAGCACTTGTTTCTGTACATATTACTGGTTTGGATTTGCTCAAAAGACAGTAAGTAGAGCATTTATTACTAAAGCTAAAACACAACCTAAAAACAAACTTATCATGTTTCCGAACGGAATGATGATCATTATTTAAAAGAGCGTGCATCCTGCTCCCTCCCTTCCAAACCCCTTTAATAACCTTCATGTAATCCTTTAATCCTGTAAGCTTTTATCTGGGGCTTTGTATATATTACCAGAGCAACTTACTTTCATTACAGCATCATCAAAGAATGGATTTCTGATGTTCTGTAGTGCACAGGGAAAATTAAGAATTTTAAAGAACCAATTCCTTTCTGTTAGTGTTTTTACTTTTGGATGTATTTCCCTCCTGTTTCTCATAATATATTTGAAAGGCTAAGCATTTACAGTTGCAAGTGTAGTTACAAAATCTTGTAATTTAACATTTTTTCACAAGACTTAGCAGGGAATAACTTCAGGTTCATGAGGAATGTCATGTAACTCACTTTAATAATTTATGGTCTAAGGGTTTTTTTTTTCATAGTGTATAACAAGCTGACCTTTTGCAAATTGCCAAGATAGGAGGAATAAATGACATTGTTACATTCAAAAAAGGTGTATAAAATGGGTGTTGCATTTTTAGTTTTGAAGGCTGAATGTGTGATCATGTTCAAACTTTATTACTGGCTGCTACAAAATTAACATTTCACTAACTTTCCTAAAAGCTTGATTGCTATGAAAAAGGTTCCATTTAAAGTAACATTTCTGTCAGTACTCAGATAGTTATTCAGGACAGATCTGCAAGTTCTTCAATCACTTGTAGTTACTTTAAATACAATGTATGCATTTAATTTTTATTGATTAGATTGAAATTAGTGGTAATGTCCAGTTGTTGTCACTGAATAAGCTGCAAAGTCGTTTATTTGTTTTGTGCTTTAAAAATGGGATCATAGACTTTTTGTGTAAATTGTCTCAGATGAGTCTTGGGTAAAATACAGCATTTTATTTTAAAAAAACCCATGAATTACACAGAAACCTATACATTCCATAGTTACCTCTGGTTACTAAAATTACTGGAGAGATGTCTATATGTTGAAGGACTGGAAATGCCTCTTGGATTTTTTTTTTTTTTGCTGTCATCCATTGACAACAGGAACATGGCTGCTTCTCACCTTGTGGATGTCATCTTTGGAAAGACTTCCAACTTTTTTTCACAGCCTCTCTCAGGAACGTGTATAAGTTTGATATCTGCTATATATGAGGTGTTTCTACATGATTTTGTAGGGGGAGAAGTAGCTAAACTAAGAGGAGATACAGCTTTCTATGCTAAATTTGAGGCATATTTTATGACCACGGTTTATGTGAACAATAACTATCAGTATTTGGGGAACAAGTTGGTGTCCAGTTTTGTTACATTAAATGAACCTATTTTGAAGAACTGAAAATTGTAATCAGTTTGCTTTTGAAGAATCTGCTGAGGATTACATTTTTAAGGGAGTGATATATTTGCTGAAAACATTTTATGGTGTTTTCTTAGCGTCTTTTAATAATTTTACTGAAAAGTTTGGGCCTAGTGTTTGTCACTGCAAGTGTTCAGGCTATAAATAATTGCAGAGAAATGTAATAAGTATTAAAAGAGGCCTAGATTATTCTCAGTGGGATGAAAATAATTCTCAGGTTGTCAGCTTTTGTGAGAAAGGAAAAATGTCACACTGACTGTACATGAAAAGAAGGAAGAATTTTTTATTAAGTCTTTATAAAATTCACATAATGCACTTTGTTGATGGAATGATAATTTTATTTTAATTTCAACGTTAAAATAATGAAGTGGTTAGTTGATATTGGGGTGTTTCAATGATTGGTCACTGCAGATGGAAAAGGTACTTACTCGTTTTATTCCACCCACATCCTCTTCTCTCAAGAGCTTTTTTTCAAAGCTGCACAAAATAAACTTATCTAGAGCTATATAAATGGAAGTTTGAAAGAAATAAATTTTAATAAAAATTTTGCAGTCACTCATAATAATGATTTTCTCTGTCTTCATTCTATAGGCTTCACAAATTTCTCTATTTCCTTTTAATTTCTTTCAACTATTGTTTTAAGATTTGCTGAATAATTACTTTTGATCCTGTCTCTTTTGATCTCTCTTTGCATTCCTAATTTTCCTTCTATAAAGAAAGGATCTGAGGATGTTCACTTCTATTTTTAAAGCCAGTGGTGTTTTTTAAGGAGTCTTGAAATAAACTTGCTTATTCAGATCACTGGCTCTAACTTTCTCTATGCCAAAAAGACCTCCCATTTATTTATTTATTTATCTATTTGTGGCATCTTTCTGTTTTTCTCCTGTTCTTCAAAATAAATACCTAATTCATTGACATTTAGGCACTTTAGCCACAAAAATTAAGGTTATTTGCTTTCTGTGTTAGTTAGGGAAAAGGAAAAAAATAGTATATCCTCCCAAGATAGATAAATAAATACATTTAAGAGGATTTACTATTTTTATATCAATGAAAATTCAGCACATTCACTTGGTTATGTGCAGTCTTAGTAGAGACATATTTTAGTATCTACATCTGGTAAAACAAAGTTGAATAGCAAAATCTCTGTTTTCATGATCTTTCACGTTTTGTGTGATAAATTGCTGTTGACTGTTGGCTTAAGTGGAGATTTGGTGGGAAGGAAAGAATGGTGGATGATTTTTCTGTCCCTCTGTTCTTCAGTCGACCTTGACAATTGAAAAACGGCAGTCTTGGTAAGGAAAGAGTTGCATCATATTCTGGGAAGAATTTTAATATGACTAAATAGACATCCTTTGCTTATTGACTGGTAATTATTGAAGATGACTGCTAGTGGGGGAAAAAAGCCATCCCTTATACAAGCTGACAGCTTCTTGCACTGTGGGACTTCGTAAATGAATAAACACCTGAGAAAGCCCAGAAGAAGCTACAGAAATGTGAGAAATTGTTGAATATTAAAAAGAGATGAAGGAGAAAGAAAAGGAGAAAACTTGCTGTCTGTATTTCTTTACTGGAGGATGGCTCAAAAAAGGGCAGACAAATGCTGTTCAGTGCATCTTGACTGCTGCCACAAATGTGCTGGAAAGGCAGAGCGAGCAGTGGACGCGATTTGTCAATGAGCCATAATCTGTCTGATTTTTCAGGGCCTGAAGTGAGAAGCGTTGGGTGCAAATCCAGTAAAAATACTTAAAGAGCTTAGCTGTGGTACCACGGTGCTTTTTGGGTGCTGCACTGATTGGGTCTTCCTAATACATGCAAACAGTCAAATGCAGGCGTTTGGTGCAGCCTGTTCGGGGTCGTTAGCCGTAGCTCTAAGGAATGCACAATAAAGTTCTGTCACTCATTGAGTTGAGGCAGTCTGGGATTCTGGGACAGCAAATAACAACTGAATTTAATGTTAAAATCTTCTACAAGTTGTACTACACCTAAGTTGGGAGCTTTTTCACCATTTCATGGTGTCTGCACTGCTAGTGTAACCTGCTTTCATCTACATGCGTAGATTTTGTCATCCAAGTGACCCAGTGGGGCAACAGTGAATGATTTTACTTGTTTTTCTGTAATATTTATGTCTAGAAATTTCTTCTATTTCCTATTTGAGCATTCAAATCCCTAAGTAACAGGGGCTTGTTTAGTCAATAAAAGTTGGAATTGTGAAGGAGGCCCATGTCAAAAAGGAGTGCTTCTGTCTGCCCATCAGGTATGCCTTAAAGGAGGAGTATTGAGTAAGTTGCAAGAAACTGAAAATGGCGTTTTAGATTGCAATAGTGTTTTAAACCTTAAGTATATAGCATCACTGAGTCTGTGCTCTGTAATTACATTGTCAATTGAGAACTGCTTAACACTTTTGATGCTTTAAACTGCGACAGACTGATTCTGAGAAATGTTATTTTAGTTCTGCAGCACTTGCAGTGGTGCACAGCTGCTTGAAATTTCTGAATGTACACTACTTTCTGCTTGAAACTGGAGACAAAAAGAAACCTCTGAAATGAGCTGTCAAGCTTCCTTTAAGGTAGATGATTCAGATCTAACCTTCCATGGTAGGTGGTATTGCTGGAGATGAATGAAGAATTTTGCAAGATGTAATGCCATTTTTACCAGCAGGAAAACACTTCACATTTAAGATAAAAATTCTTCTTGAAAGCTCCTGGCAGACACAAAGTGACAAGGTAGTTCCCAGGCATTAGGTCTGTATCTCTATAAAAGATATCAGAAGTACAACCCTGGGACAATATATTTAAGGAAAGCTAGGATGAAATGAAGGTAATACAGACTGAATTTGTCCCTGAGGTTTTTTTGCTCAGGAATCTTGTAAATGTCACATTTTAGTTTTTGCAAACTTTATTTAAAATAAGATTTTGTGCTGCAGTGTGTGTAACTGTCAGGATGTATTTGTGAAGCTGTATACCTGTCAGTCAGACCAGATCGCTGAGATTTGACAGAGCTACTGCCTCGTGTCTGTACTTTCATAAACTTTTCATAAGTCCTTTCATCAAAGATGGAGAAACTTGCCAATGAAGTTATTAGTCTAGTTGTTTGTGGGTTTTCTTTCTTTATTTCTTTTTTCCTGCCCTCACATTCTTTAAAGTATGTGTTCTAAGTTGAATCCTTTCATTTATTTCTGACAAAAACCTGCCATGTAAGGTACCTAATACTTGTTGTGTGAATCAAATACAAAATGCTGCTCCTCAATTGTCTTAAATTATACCTCACCAGCAGTTAAAGTAAATACCCTGTAATCTTTGAAATGTGTGGCAGGTATAGTCAAATAATTTTGGGTTTCTTGGTTTTGTTTCCTTTTTTAAAAGTCTTCAGGGACACATTTAAATCTTGACTCGATTCTCTTGTAGACTTGTCTTTCCCTGATACACCTCCATAGGTTTCTGAGACTTCCTTCTGGTGCACATCAGCATATCTAAAATCAGAAGTGGTTTCATTCAGAAGTGGTTAGTTTTTGCAGTGCATCTGTTAGACATTCTCAGTTGTGGTGGTTTATGAATATATACATTCATATATGGAGACATATATAAAGAGAATCTGAATCAGTCATTTTCACTTTATAATCTCCTCTCAGGAACTTCAGATGCTATACATAGGTGAGTAGATGAAGACCAATCCAGCTGAAGAAATAATTCCAAGTAAAGGTTCTGCTGGAGTGCTGTACTGGTTAGAAATGGAAACCAAAAGAACTATAAGTCAGATGCAGTCACATGCAAAAATTATGGCAGGATAAAAAACCCTTTAAGAAAGTAGTTGGTAGGGATTTTAGTTTTTGAAGCTTAGTGATCTGGGATTTCATTAAATTGACAAGCTGAAAGTACATACTAGGACTCTCTGTGAGGTTATTGTTAAAAACTGGATAATTACCTAATGGTTGCTTAATTAGCTAATGGCTGCTCAAGTGAACTTATTCTTAGATAATATTCTGTTATATGTAGACATGCATTTTTTACTTTTATAAAAAAAATATTTGTTTTACATAATCTTCAATATATGACTTTGATGCCATGTTAGCTAATTGCTAGAAGAAAAAAACCCTGTGTCTTTTGGGAGGCTTGATTCATTATAGTCTTCCCTCCCCCAAAGTGCTCATAAAGTGATAATAAACATTTTTACCAGATACAGGTTGTTACTTTATTTTAAAAAAGATAGAAGAAAGGGTTAGTTACCTTACATGCATACATTTATTGCTGCCCTTAATGTCAAGGAACTTGTTCTGAAGCATTTTTCGCCTTCAGTTTCTTTATCATAATACTAGAACATTGTACGGTTCTGATGGAGATGGATTTAGACTGTTTATTGACTGGATGTTTTTCTTGAAGCACTCGTGGTGAACAGAAAGAATTCATTGAAATTCACTAATGTGCATAATTCATCTATCATAATTTAACAAATGGAAAAGACTAAGACATGCTGCCATCCATCACAATTATTTAACTATACTTCAGGGTGTGATAAATCGTATTAAACAACTTTTGGCTTAGCAGATTCAGAGAATTGTACTGAGGAAGTTGCATCTTCTGTGTCAGCTTTCTGCTACTGTTCAGTGACTTGCAGTTTTGACATGTGTTACAAAACATTTAATTTAAACTAGAGATTTTTCAAAGCTGTTTTAAAAACAAACTTGCATAGAGACATAAATAGAAGCAAGCAAGCCTAAATAGGGAGCCATACTGTGATTGTCCTTTAGAAGTACAAGTACTGCTTGTTCACTGGATTATATGGTGGGGGGGCCAGGGCTGTCAGGGGGCTGATATTCTTTTCAGGCTGTGTCCAAAGTAAAGGGCAGGTAAAGCTTCTTGCACTCCTGAGACTCTTTAGCCCTTAGGTTCAGCAGGTCCCTCAGTTTTTTCTTCCCCTGTTAAGATGAATAAGCTACTGTATGTTGCCTGCATGATATTTTAACCACACTAAACTCTCTCCTTATTAATATGAAACAAGCTAAATAAAGAGGAAAATATTTGTTTTTGTTTTTGTCCTATGTTACAGTACTCCACAAAAGACTTCCATGGAAAACAAATTATGGTGCACTAACTCTGATTTCCAGGCCTCGGCATGTGATGATTTAGAGTGAGCATTTGTTTCTAGACCACATCACTGTTTGTGAAGGAGCCTACCAGAGATGGGTAGAAATTGGTGAGAGAGGAGCAGCAGTGCCTGGTAGTGACTGCACAGGGTGTTGGTTGATGTGTTGGTCACAGCCCAAGCCTGGAACTCCATAGATTGACGTGTTGCGGCCCTGTTGCCAACTACAGAGTTAAGTCTGCATCCTCTGTTTACCACAATTTAAGGGCTGTCACACTTTCTTTAAACTGTTGGAATGTGGCTTTCATCAGACCTATGGTATCAGTGTGGAGAGTCTGGCTGTACTATAAATCCACATTGGTGGCTGCTGGTCAGTGTAACAGCGTGGGTGTGAGGTCTGCGCTTTGCAGAAGAGTCTTGAAAGGATTCCTTTTCTAATCCTGTCCTTTTCCTCTTCCCTGCATTATCTCCTTTACTCCTTAGTGCATATCATTATACAGAGGTGTTGCATCAGTGCTTTCTCATTGGGGAATGGGGAACTCTTAAGTGTTGTTCTCTGCACTGATGTTTCTACTCTTCTTATGCTCCTTGGTTAATTATTCTGGTTGCTTTTTTAGGGTACGTCTCTGAATTTTTCTTTTTGGTTATCCATCCTTACCATCTCCCGATCCTTTAATATATTCCTTAAATCAGACATATTCTTTTCTTGCCTTTTCAAAAAACCAGTTTTGGGTACTTTCCTCCCCATCTTCATTAGTTTCTGCATAATTTGCTGATGTTCCTTTGTATAACTCACTGAAAATCCAAAGTCACATTCCTTGCTATCATGCTAGAATCAATGTTCAGACTGCAGTCTTTCCCTTCTCCACTAACAGCTTCTTGCTGTTGGCCTCTGTGGATTATCATGTGAATGAATGTGCTGTTGGCTGCTGCTGCATCTTTCTGCCCCCTTTCCTTCCCTTAAGCTAACCTCGATAGCTTTGCCTACCTGCTGCTTGGTGTTGTCTTGACGATGAACACAGCACGATCTTCCATGCCCCCTAGTTAACGGACTTCTTCCATATGCTTATCTTCATTCAAAAAACATCTTCTAACCTGACAGTGAGATTATGTGCCAGTAATTAGTCAAACGATTAGGCTGAAGAGCAATGAAAGGCAGCCTGAGATGATACTAATTAGAGGCTTTTGGCAATGTAGTGAAAGATGAACAAAGATGATTACAGAGAGTTTGGCCTTAAAGGCGCGGATTTACAGTTTTTAGTAAAGGATTTACAGTACAGGAGCTGTTGTTGATCTGCCATCTGTGAGAACTGCTGCAGCATTGTCAATTTGAGATGTTATCTTGAGACTCTCTTTGGGCATAACTCGGCGTGATAGTGGTCCATTTTAAAATGGTGAAGCCATCTTTGTGGCTTTATGTTTTGTCTGTTGGGTATGGACCTTCACAGTGACACGCTTTTCTTTACCAAAAAAGGTCTCAAGTTTCTGTTCTTGTCAGGTTCCGTGAGTGACAGTTGCGCCACATAATACTGAGGATACTGTAACACAGGGATTAGTTCCCCACAAAGAAAATGCCAGAGTTTGACCATTGCATGTTTACAAGTCTGGAGATCAACAGCAAGAAAGCACAGAGTGAGACTCTAGTGCCTTCTCCTAGCAAGGAAGGATGTCATCAGAGGGCAGCTGGGTCAATGTGCAACGTCTCCATTAGCCTCATGTCCTGTATCTGCCTGGCTCTGAAGTATGGTGGGTTAAAAGGATGCTCTGTGTGTAGGCTCTTTCTTCAGTATGCTTATTTTGGGAAAACAAATAATTACAAAACAAAACAACTTCCCCCCCCCAAAGAAAGAAGAAAACCAAAAAAGCCCAAAATAGGTACAGGGCATGGAGTATAGATGAATGCCACTAGTCCTTTGGCACCGAAGAACAGATCTACTGCTGCAAACCAGTGAAGGAGGAAAATTACTATAGTATTACTGTAGCATTTACTTTAAATAAGTCTACAGTATTCATGAATTTGAAGCTAGACTAAAATACTTCCCTAAAAGATCGGTAGGTAAATGTGCCAGAAAGAGTAAGAAAAATAAGAAAAACATATTTTGTCTCATTCCGGTTGCTTAAATTAATTCTTGGCTGCTCTCAGGCTTACCTGGGGCTACAGGGAGAAAAGAAAAAAAAACTGCCAAAGAACTTGGGAAAATATGTCTAAATGTAATATATGCATAAGATGTGGGACACTTGTCTTGTAAATGAGGCAATTTTCTGCAGGAAGGAGATCCATTATTTTGTAGTACTTTCACAACTGTGAAGAAGTAGAGGTGCATTTTGTCAAACATGCTTTAAATTTTGCATCAATAAAATTACCTTCCTAAGGTACAGAAACTATTAAAAACAGTGAAACTGGCCATTCATCTTGCAACTACTCATCTAAATTTTAAAACCCAAAAACTTAATATAAATTTTTCTCCAGAAAATTCTCATGCACAGAATTTCCTGTCTCCATGAACATTTGTTTAGTCCTTTATTTAGTTTGGTTTAGCTCTGTTTCTTTAGCCCTATTGTTTGCATATCAATTCCTTTCTAACTAAAATACCAGATTTCCCAGAACATTGCTAATCAATTTTGTGCCACAGGTGAGTAATGTCACATTTTTTTTGCCATTGTGAATAAAAAAAAATGTGTGAATAGGCATATATGGTGTTCCTATAAGTCTCAATCCATCATAGTGGAGCTATTTAAAAAGAGCAGTGACTTCACTGATTGTAAGGACATTTTCTGTAGTTGGTGGTTGTTTCACATCACTACTCTAAGTGTGTGACCTTTTATGATAATTTCATGATGTGTTCTGGAGTGGTAGGTTCTATATAAAAAAATCTGGCTTTCTGTTTTTATGCTACTGTATTGGTTGGTTTTGTTGTGGTTTTTTTGTTTTGTTTATTTTTAGAAGAAAGGATAGATCTGTGAAAGAATTTCCCTGCTTCACAATTTACAAGTCCTTTTAGATTAGGAATTGCCTGGTATTATCCTTACTGCTGTTGTTGACAATTTATGTACCAGCATCATGAAACCACGAAGCTGTGTTGGTGTGCTTGTTTATTGGGAGAATAAGACATTTTTATCACAATTCATTGGTAATTACTTCTGGAAGCAGGATTTACATGGATTTGGAAGAAGTAGAAGAAAATTTATGCAGAATATTACTAATTGCAATAAGAGAGTTCTTTGGTATATGCTTGTTAAGATAGGAGGAAAAGTAAAATAGGTCACAAAAATGGAGAGGAAGTGGAGGAAAAAGGGGAAAGAGAGATGGATGTGTACTAAAACGTAAGTTAGGAATTGTTTAAATTTGGTAAGACAAAGCATTTTAAAAGATGACTAGGATGACCAAGTTTGTCCAGCAGACATTAATTTGCCGCAAAGTAGCGTGGCTGCCTGGGAATAAACTCTATTACATATCTAATTCTTCATTGAGTAGTTTCACTCAATGTAAAGTTCTGAGAGATGGATCTTTTCTCAGGAGAACATGATGTTTTGAGAGAACAAGTTTGACTTTTCAGAGATATGTGACATTTAATATTTGTAATATGTTTGATTTCATGCCACGTGCCATGTTGATTTAGAAATTGGAATGGTACAGAATCATCAGCGTACATCAAATGTCTTTAAAAATGGTTAGTAGGTAATCAGTGTGGAGTATGTGGAGGTCCTCTGAGGATTAATTTTAAATCTGATGATGTTTAACCTTTTTATTAGTGATGAGGAAATGTCGAGTCATTACTGCTAAAAGCATGCAGATTACAACAAGGTTTAGTGCCATGGTAAGTAGTAATCAGAGGAGAGCTAAGTCATCTAGTTAGGTGGAACTGTGTGTTCTGACAAAGAAATGAAGATGTGCTTCCAGCCTCAGGAAACGTTATCAAGGAGACATGATTGAAAAGGACATGGAAGCCATGCTTTGTGTTGTGTGATCAGAAGTATCTGAAACAGGAGGAACGCTTGGCATTATTATGGTGTTGTTGGAATACTTGATTTAGCTCATGTAACATCTCAGCTCATGAATGACCACAAACTCAGGGAAGCTCAGGATAAGAACTCTTCTGAACCATTAAGTCTTTGGAAGCACACCTTTGAAATTCTTTATATCTAGAATCTATTCAGCAAGTCATATTTACAAGATTTGATCTAGGTTTAGAAACATGTTGTAGAGAACTGCTATTTAATAACCAAGGCAGGCCACTAGTAAAAAAAGCCTGAATGACTAAACAAATTCAGGCTAAGATAAGATGAATTAATTTCTGGAAAACCTGGAGAGTTGAAGTGGATGTTCCTTTGCTGCCTGTGGTTTTAATGGGATGCTTGAGAGAGAACTGGTTGATGTCATCACAAGGCCATTCTTCATAACCTTTGAATGATCATGGCAGCTGGGAGAGGTACCTGAGAGCTAGAGGAGAACAAATGGCAAAAAGAGCAAGTAAAAGAATCCAAAAACAGCAGACAGGTCAACCTTACCTCAGGAGGTGATGGAGCAACTAATTCTGGGAACCACTATATCTCTATAAATATCTGAGTGGATGGTGCAGAGAGGACAGAGCCAGACTATTCAGTTGTGCCCAGTGGTGGGAGCAGAGGCAATGGGCACAACCTGAAACGCAGGAGGTTCCCTCTGAACATCAGTAAACTGAAAGATGTGACAGAAGTCTAGTTAGAGATTGTCCATGATGGTTGTCTCCAGCCTTACAAACAGCCAGGAACTATTTGGTTGTTGTCACTTGACGCACAGTTCTTACTGTCTGTTCAACTCTTTAGACCTATTTGCTACTTCAGCTATAGAGACCAAGTACACCTTTTATAAAGAGTTTTAAATGTTTAAGTAAGATGCATTTGAAAAAAAAGTGAAAATTTCCCTAAAAGCTCAAGTGTTTTATTAATGGCAAATAAATAATTAAAGGTATCAAAAAGAGATATCCAAAGATATACTTGAAAATATGCATTAAAATATATGTATATATACCATATTAAAAAAGTAATAGTATTATAGTAATATTATATCAATGCTTTCAATTAATTGAGCCTAAAACCTCTGAGCTAGCCTAATCTATCATAAATCAATGATACTGTCTTGATCTATAATGTTTGGAGACATTTAGCTATTATTATTTTTAGTCCTATCCTGAAGCAAGCTTTGGCAGCTGAGAGGGCATGACCTTCCCAGTGTAACATACTGGTGTCCCAGGAATATCAGGTGTTTTTCACAAAGGATCAGATGGATGCTTGCTTGTTCCAGCATTACAACCTGGAAAAGAGATCCCTTTCATCATGTGTGGAACACAAATTAGTGGGAAGCAAAAAAGAATTTGAATCAACCTGACAGGTTTTTTTAATTTGCTCATAGTCAGATGATTACAGTCACTCACATGCAGACCTGAAATGGTTTCAGGAAGGTTGGAAAGTAGATTGAAGATCTGTGTGGCCTCAATTTCTCTTTTTCTTATAGTGCAACATTTTAAGTGAGTTTACTACTGACTTAATCCTTTTATAGGCAAGAATTGAAAGTAATTATTTTATCTGGGTAGTGTTAGTTATAGTGCCCTTTTCTGCTGCATGGGAGGTTCAAGAGTTTGCTCCTACAGGTCATCTAAGCTTGGGCATGTCAGTGTTGCAGCAGTAATATTTTCAGCAGTGTCAAGTGTGGGTCTCTCATGTAGCTGATGAGACCTTATGAAAATACCAGAGGTTTCTAAAATTAATTAATTTTTTTCCTTCTGAAAGAAGGTTATAGATGTGATGAATGAAATAAAGTATAACTTGCTGCAAGAGATAATGACTAAAACCAAGGGGGAAAAAAGCAGTAGCTAACTACATTTAAAAATAGAAAGTTATTTATATGTGTAGCACAGTTAAAGCCTGTTGTGCTGTCTGAATTTAGCAAGCAGACCTGGGATTCAGCCTTAGCGCTGCTAATGACTGGAGGCTTTATTGATGTAGTGAACTAATTACCCGTGTGATGAAGTTGCCTGCTGGTGGTTTTTGACTGCTTCATCACTGTGGCACCTCCTACAGGTTAATTCACAGAGCAGCACAGGTAAAAACCTCCAGGTGGAGGTCCTGCTCTCCTTCATCCAGTCACAGAGTCATAATGACAGCAGTAACTAATATCAAGATTAATATTTTTGTGAATTATTGATCTAGTAGAGCTGTATCAGTGACTGTAGAAGTAATGGTTGTATCACAGGACTAAGGTCTGTAGCACTTCATAGTTGCTGCTTGGGAAAATGAATAAATGGGGACTTTGAAAAGAAAACCGAAATGAGTAACAGCCTTTGTGAAGGGAAGGGAAAGGGAAAGGTGTTAGGTTCTTGGGTTAGCAGGTACAACGGGGCTGCAGGGTCTTCAGTGTCTGATTTAAAATTTGATCTACCTATACAATTCTTTTATGGCATTTTTTTCCTGTATGTCTCAGTGCACACAGCTTGTTTAATTAGTTGATAAACTATTTCACTCAAAATTTATAGGGAAAAAAAACCATTAGTTAAACAGTTGAATAAGGGAAATAATGAGTACCAATGTTTTCTATTTTTTCTTTTGCTCTACCCATTGATGAAGTAGAATATAAACTTATGATATATTGGGCAGAAGAATTATAAAATTCATCTGAACACTATTAGTATAAAGAAATGCTTAGGGAGTTTTTTTCTGTTTTTAATTGTGGCATAGCTGAAAAACCTCTTGGGACTACCAAAGCTAACACTGTCTTTGTTCTTTACTTAAAGCTAGGAGCTGTGTTGTAAATAGTCTGTATTTTTCATCCAAGCTTAATATGCTGTAGTATAACAGGATGCATTAAGTGTTCTCTAACAACTGCAGAACTCATCAAGCAAATGGAAAGATTAGCCCTGAAATCAAGCTTCAAACTTTTATTTTCTCACAATCAATAGACAAGTAATGCATGTTGGATTTATAATGATATGAGATTGACTGCTTAAATCCTTTACAAAGTTCAAAGCTGGAAACAGATTGTGTCTGCAAGCAATCCACAGCAGAGTTTCTAAGTAGAGGCTTGTGATAAATAAGTGAAATTGGGTTTGACTGAAATGGCCCATCAGTCCCATATGGATTTAGCAGGAAGATTTCAGGCTCAAAAAGACAGAGGTTTGGAGAAGCATCAAGCATTGGTTTCACAGCACCTGAGATTGCTTTGTGGAGTCTGCTGGGAGACGTAAAGACAAGAGGCTCATTAAAAATGAGTATAGCACCAGGGAGAATGACTGAGCTTCAAGTACACTTGTGTTTTTTAGCTTGAAGAGTTTAAAGGTGAAGATACGTTTTAAAAGCTCAACTGGCAGATGAGAAGAATGCTGTCAAGTTTCTCAAAGAAATCCCTTTATATAGAGATAAATAGCATGTTATAGTAGTTTTTTGACAAGATCAAGGGAGAAAAAAAGCAAACCCAAAAAATTACTCAGCTCAGAATGTCCTGATAGTAGGATGAAATAATAGTTAATCTCTCAGCTATCAAAATTGGATTTTGATAAAACAGGTTGTCTTCAGTCCTGCTATCTGATAACTTCAGAGGCAGTATTTACTGCCTGTAAAATCTGTGAAATCTGGGGAAGAAATTAGTGTTTGGGCTCCCCTTGAGGATATTCTATCTGTAATAGCAGTTCAACTGTGGTATCTTAAAGTTTGTGGTGGGTCTGCCTTAGAGATGGTTTTTACCTAATCAAGACTTTGAACACTTTTACACTGCATTTATTTACTTCAGAAAAACATGATATTGAGCTTTAAAATCAGAATTTAGCATCTTATTTGCTTTTTATTCAGATATAATCTGTGCTCTTAACAGATACAGATGCTACACTGTAGTTAAAGTAATATAAAATATCCCAGGTTTTGATTAGTTTGTAAGAATGTCAGGATTGTTTGTCAGTGTGTTTCCATTTACCTAATGCTGGAAGACAAGGCATGAACAAAGCCACCTTGACCTGGGAAGTGATACTTTGCTTTGGCTTGTTCAGTCAGAACAAGTGTGTCCGTTGGCTCAGTCTGAATAGCAAAATTTATGTGATCAATGCGTTGAAGCAACACAGTCCTTTTTTCATGGTCTCATAGCATGAAATGCAGCTGATCACTGTTTCTTTGGTGGAAACTTGTGTGGCTCTTGGCACAACTGTAGACAAAAGAACAGCGTTTGCTCAGCGTGTTACTTACATTTGCCTTCATTCACACCCATTCATTCCTGCCTTTCCATTTTAACGTGGGGAAAAACTTTGCAGGGGGGATTGAATAGCACAATTTCTGACTAAGAATGAAAGTGTTGCATATTAGTAATTTAAAGAAAGAAGTGCTGTTTTATGAAGTTACTTTAAAGTGCCTTAGGGAAAAATGGATTCCACTGGGATCAGGAATTTAATGGCTTTGTGAGTTGAATGGCTAGCAGTGCTGGTTGTGGAAAAGGTGTTTTGACTGTCGTTTATTAGGCTGTATTTGCCTAGAGCCCTAGGATGGATGTAGCATGAAAAGGTTTGTCTTTCAGTCATGACAAACTGCAAATGTAGTATGGTGTTTCCTAAACAGATGTTAAAGAAATATCTGGTCTGGTGTGGTCTCATAACCACAGTCTGGATGATTGTATTTTTCTTAGGTTGTACTGTGTTTTAAATAGAGTGTTGGGATGAGCAAACCCTGTATTAAGATAAATTTTGGCTGCAAAGGCCAAAATACATTTCAATCTCTTCCTCCCAGGTGGAGTGGAAAAAAAGAGTACATCTCCCCACCCTGGTTTTTCCTTCCTTCTGAATTGCATTTTATTTCGCTTCAGACTTTCCATTATATATGATTTTTTTTCTTGAACATCACTTGTGCAGCTCTGCGTTGTTTTCCACTTGTACAGTTTTGTGGTGCCTTCCAAATGCCTTTCCCTCCTCTTCCCTCCCCTTCCCATGGTGAATTTTTCTGGGACAGCTCTACTGTGCTGTTTTAATGAGTTATAAAGATGTTGGAATATTTGGGTGAGGTGAAATGAAAAGGACTAAGCAATTTTTAGGATAATCAGTTAATATGAAACTACGGAGAGTAGACAGCTGTATTATTTTGTTGGAATTTGCTTATCTTTGACAGATCAACAAAAACTGTTTACAACCCTCGTAAATACCATATTGAGAGATTAATGGTGAGTGATTCTTGAGTTTACCCTTTATCAGGGTAGCACTTCACCTAAGGAAACAATTTAGGATTTTGCCTTTAGGCCTTGGTAGCTCTGCAGGAGCAAATGAAACCAGGAAAGAGTGAAATCAAATTAGTAATTTCTTACTGTGTTTAGATATTTTCTCTTTCATTGCATCTGTGCATGCTTGGCCATATTTTGATGATAGATCTCTCCTCAGTGTACTGAAAAGAGAAGTGAAGATAAAATTGCAACAAAATCTAGATGAGAAAAGGTTAGAGGCATTCTACATAATAATTAAATTAATAGGGGCAGCATCTGTTGCCAGTCTAAAAAACCACAAATAGATGCTGAGTGGAAGAGGGATCCCTATGGGATGTGCTTTGTCCCTCAGCTGACAGACGGGTGAAGTGCTGCAGACTGCTGCTTCAGAGCTGCAGTTGGGAGGGAGACTGTGGTCCAGGGGCTGCCCTGAAAATCACCCCTCTTCCTTTTCTTCCCTAGAAAAGAGTACAGAGACACTGTTGTGGGTTTTACTTTAGATTTCCAAAACAGGAAAGTGTTGTTTCAAATCCTTTAAGAGGTGCTGCATGGTGTCAAATAAAAGTGTGCCCAGTTGTTACCTTCCTTGTATGTGAATGCACTGTGTGCATCCCACCCTCCTGATCACGTCGTTACTTGTCTCCATTTCGAGTAAATGGGGAGAAAAAAAATAAAAAAGTCTCCCGTGTCTCTGTTCCATAGCATCTGTTTTCTGTGCCAGCCCAGATGACTGAATGCTTTTATGTGTTTAATAAAGGGGTTCTATGCACTCCTGGGTGGTAGCTATAAAAATAAATTAAATTAATTGTATGGTATAAGCAATATGGAATAGATGTGCAGTTGCATTTTTGTTTTTCTTAGTAGGCTTATTTGTCTACCAGAATATAATTTGAATTTTTAATTATGTTTTAAATATGTGAAGAAGGTTCCTTTTGTTAGTTATTTGTAGGTCAAAGCTTTATGCTGAAATGTTTTGCTGTTTATACAAGAGATTTTTTGCATTTTGAAGCACATTTTTGTCATGTATTTGTGGTAAATAAGATGCAAAACATATGGGAAATCTTCCTTTTATTTATTCATTTTTGTAGTGGTTTTGACCACAGTCCAGAATTTCATCACTTTCACTCAGCTCCAATAAAAATGTAAATCACCCCTCTCTCTTTTGCAACTGGTATGCCCTGTGTGTGATCTTTTTAATAAAGTGTATACATCTGTAGGTTAAAAAGATGTTACAAATTGGACTTCTACTTGTTCTTGGAAAGTCTTTCCAACGTACTTCTTATATGGAGCTTTTTTTTGGTAAGGTTTTTTAAAGGAAGTTATCATGGCATACATTTGTAAAGTCCCTAATCTAGAATTTGATTTAAGCATTAAATCAGTAATTTAAAAGAACAACAATACATATAAAAAAACAAACAAAAGAAATCCCATTCTCCCCCCAAGAACCACTAAAGTTTATCCATAGCAGTTATTCATACAAGAAATGTCTCTTTACTATTAACTCATATCAAACTGGAAGAATAGCTGTTATTTTTAACACCCACCATGATATCCTCCCTTTAACTAAAGCATAAAATCTGATCGCTTCTGCAGATATTCTTGTTTTAATAGTACTTCTCAAAGTAGGGTCTCTACAATACATTTCTACATAATCCTGTATGCTCTTCGTGGGATTGAACACTCAGATATTTCTCTTGGTAGATGTCCTAACTAGTGGCAACTGCAGCAGGGTTATGATTTGTGTATGTGAGCATGTATGTGCACTTGTCCGTATAATTGATGCCATACATTTAGAAAAGCTATCACTAATGTTGTGAAATTGAACGCCCTGCCATTAAATAATGCCAGAAATAAGTTTGCTCATAGCATATTAATGTGCACCCATGTTCCCATGGGCCTCATAAATATTCATTGCTACAAAAATGACACAGATACATGGATTGTATTTGCTTACACAAGATAGATGATTTTTATTTCAAGAGCCTTTATTCATTGTCTTGCTTTGGTGAGTGGTTGCTTTTTCTGTGATTTGGTAACTCAAAGGGGTTTCAATGCACATGTTGAGAGGAAACTTTGTTTTCAGAGTTTTTCAGTAAAGTCCAGGAACCCAAATTTCAAATTATTCTCAGTATCTATTAGGCAAATATAATTTTCAAAAAACATTTTATTTGCCTAAGAGTAGGAAGATTCCTGGGGGAAGTTAGAACAGACAAATATGATTTTCATAAAATACAACTTTTCTGCATTATCCTGTATCACCAAAACTGAAACATTTTTGGTGACATTTACGTTGATTCAGTTTCTGTCAGGTAAGTGGAGGGAGAACAGAGAGAAGAGCTGTAAATGTTTCATGAACATGTGGTGAGATTTTGAAGACTCTTCAGTAACAGCTTCAAGTGTTTATCTCCGGGTTGGTTTTTTGTTTGTTTGTTTGTTTTTTGTTTGGGGTTTTTTTGTTTGTTTGTTTGGTTTTTTTGGTTTTTTGTTGTTTTTTTTTGTTTGTTTGTTTTTTTGGTTTTTTTTGCTGTCAGGTTATCACCTGTGATACTGCTGGAACTGTGTCCATCAATTTGGATTCCTCTAGCATTCTTGTGCAACCTTCTCCACAGGTCTTAGCACGCTTTTATATAATTTTTGTCTGTTTTTCTCCCTTAGAGACAGAATTAATATCACACTTCCTTAGTTCCTAAATACATACTTTTACCTCATGATCTTTGCTCTGGTTCATGAGATTTTTCCAGACAATTCTTCTGTTCTCTAACTTTTTCAAAATCCATTCTGAGCACAGCCACAATTACAAAAGGTCTCTAATTGTAAAGTCTGTTTTCTTTTGCTCTTCTCTCTAACCCCCATGCATATGTAGACTTGAAAAAATGTTGATACTGTTTTTAAATTAGATCAACTTTATGCAGCACATGTATTTTTGGCTCCCTGACCAGTAATATAGATTACAGAATTATTTTAGAGCTCTGAACACTTGCCTTTGGTAGGGAAAAAACCAAACCTTGGTATATTTTGAGAGAAAATAAATGTTCCGTTTTAAAACAGACTACCCACTGTTGAAAGCTCACTTGCAAAGCCTGGATAAGGATTTTTGGTGCATGTATGTCACTGCTGATACATGGTGTCTCTGTGTGTGCTTCAGAGGCACACAGAGAAGAGTTTATTTTACTGGCTATCTCTGAGCTAGCATGTCTGGAAAGCCCTTGAAGAATGTAATACTGTAACACCTTTGAAAGGGCAGGTAGAGTTCTCAGATTCTCAGATTTTGCTGAGAATCTACACACAAATTAGAATCCAGTAGACCACTGTGTTCAGTTTCTAATAAGTTCTTTAAATCATCTGTTTACCTAGCTGAAGTTAGTTTACATAAATCTTTACTGGCTCAACCATTTATTGATTTCAGAGAAGCAAATGGTTTTGAACTAGACAATTTCTGTCATCACCCCTTCTATAGTGAAAATTATACAGCAAACCAGACCAATGGTACAGGTTTACAGGCAGCAGTTCAATTATTTTTTTATGTTAAAAATTGTACATTTATGTTTATTATTTATGTTTGTTTATGGTACTTTCTCTGTTAGTGAGTTTGGCAATGGAGAATGGTTTGTTTTCCTCTTTATGACTCCTTATCTTCCCTCAGAGGAGAAATATTTTTATTCTCTGCTGGAATGGTTTGTCAGCTTAGAGGCACAGGATCCCATTTTCCTAATGCTTTGTTTTTCAGATCACTTTCTGTTGTCATGAGAGTGTCTAGATAAGGTGACTGTCCTGAGCAGTAACCCTTGAGGATAAGCTGACTCATTCACAATCTCAACAATTGCAGTTTGTTGCGGTCTTTGAGTTATTTCAATTTTCATTTGCCTTGATATGTTGTCCATGTGGTGTGCTTGGTCCACAGCTCTTGGATTCAGGCATGTTCATGAGGACAAGAGGGAATGCAGTTGGCTGAGGAATGCTATGTTGTTGGTTTGGACAGAGGCTTCTTTTTTGTTACATACAGAAAGGGAAGATAAATTGCCTAGTAGGAGAAGAATCTTTCCCTGCAATATCCAAGGCTCATGATACGAAATGGTGGTCTAGGCATCCCAGCTTTCAGATCAGATATCAACATTTTAATTTCTATTTCCAAGTATAGCTACATTGCACTTAGAGTTAATTGACATAACCCCATTTCCAGAAACTGAAAATAACAGAGTCAGCAGAATTCAGAAGAGTTTTAAATTTAGATAAAGACAAATACTAGGAAAATGGGGGAATTCAATAAATGTATCTTCTGGGTTCACATATTTTGCAGCAGAATTCATGGTACTGGAATACTTGGCAGATCAGAAACCATAGGGCTTTGCTGCAAAGAAGAGATTGATTTTATCCCAAAGCAAGGCCGTTGCATCCACTCTGGTAGGCACTTAAGTTCTCTGCTGGTACTAGCACTGACACTCATAAGAATTACTGATTTTAGTACTTGTACACTTGGCAGCAAATTTTTGATGGAAAGTACATATTGATCTGAGATCTCTGAAGTATATAAAATCAACAGAAATACAGTAGTGCTCAGTGTAATTTGAATGTTTTTCTACATTACTTTTTGTCTCTTAAAGGATTTGTAGTATCCTACTGTTTACTAAGGTATTCTTTGAGAATGCTTTATAACAGATGTCAAGAGTCTGTAAAACACTAAATAGTTTGAATAAAACTTTATTCAAATTAGGAAAAATATAGTCTATTCTTTATCCCTTTTGCTTTAATTGGTTGCTTTCATCTTAAATTATATTCCTTGTTTAAGCTCATAAATTTTTCAAGATCTAAAGTAATTTAGCCAGCTAAAATTGTAGCATCCTAAAAGGACTACACTCAGACAATGGCATAGTTATATTGAACTGCATTCATGATGGTTAAATGGATAATTGCAGTTGAAAGAACCATAGGCTGTAATAGACTGTGTTACATCTTATACATTTGTCAATTCCGTTCCCCTTAGGAATTCAAAAATATCTATAAAATTCAGCACAAGCCAAAGAATCTTAATGGGATATGTATCTTCTGTATTACTTATAAATATTTCAGTCAGCATGGAGTTCATCCTTTAAAATACAGTTTGGCCATCCAAACTGTGATGTCAGTATAACAGGCAGGGAAATTGCTTTGCTTGATTAAACTGTGTAACAGCCAATATGTATTTTGATTATTATTATCAATTCTAGTAGTAAAAATCGAGCAGATTTCTCAAGTGAGCTGGTTGATTATAAACAGCGGCCTGTCTTGGCAGTAGCTTGTGTTTCAAAACAGTGCAATGATGAGAGACATCAAAGACTTGATAATTGCTCAGATTTTACCAGTCCTTGTTGATACCATGGGTCTGTTTAATGAGCTGAAAACCTTGCACAGTAAGAGAACCATGACTGGAAAATAGACGAAGCACTGCAGTAGAGCCGGGAGGGCTTCACTAGAGGCAAATGTAGGGATTTCTCAGAAGTTAATGACATATTTCTAAAGAACTTCATCTTGTAGTACAGTCAAATGTGAGAGGTAGAACTTCCAGGAGTTGGTCATAAGCCACTAGGGTCTTGGATGACTCTTACTTTACAGTAATTGTTTCTTTGCTGATTTGGCTAAGCCAGTTTTTTGTTGTTTGTTTTGTTCCACTGAGATGTTCTGTGTTACAAGCTTGCCTTTACTCTTCCAACACATATATACATATATGTGTCACATATGCTATTTTAATCTGCAAAAGACTTTACAAAAAGTCATGGCTGTGCAAAGCCTCTTTTATTATTATCATTATTATTCATCTTGTCCTCAGTGTGTTGCTGTGGAAGGAAACATGGGTTGGTGTCTGTGCTATTAAAGATCTAATGTATGCTGGTCTGCATAGGTGACTGTACAGCTTGGTTGCTTGTATTGATACTTGCTGAACTTTCTTTATTAGCTGTGGGTGAAAGGCTCCTAGGAATTGAAGGAGTTCAGTGGTTTCTTTAGAACTCTTCCCATAGCAGACACAAAGATTTGATACCCATTTTGATGAAGTTATTGGAATAGCACTACAACAAAGGATGTTGTGTGGCTAAGATGTAAAAAAAGAGAAATCTTGAGTGTGATTGAGCCATAGACTTGCAAGAGAAATAAAGAAAAACAAGCAGTGAGAAAGGATCCTGTGTTGAGAGACAAATGGTGTAGACAAATAGAACTGTCATTCTATTTATCCATGTTTCTTCCTAATTCATGAGAATGGCAGAAGCCTTTATTAACCTTTTGTAATCACAAATCTTGCTTTTTCCCATGCAGTGCTTGGCTGGGCTTCTGGATTTGAGGAAAAAAACACTTTATACTATTTGTCTTCTTATCACTAGAGATATGTTTAATGTAAGAAAGTGTGGGAGCTATTCCATTTATTCATTGGTCCTGGTTTGAATTGTAAACCCTGATTTATGCCAGCTTCCATTTGGGTATATATTTCTTGCCAAGCTTGACTACACTGCAGACTGCATAACCTGGTGTTTAAATTTATGTCCTATTATCATTAGCAGTATTTGGTAGGGAAATTACCTTTCTTTTATATTTTTATGTTTTACAAAAAAGCACAAATATATCTGCTAAAATTTGTGTTCAGCTGGTATGTCTGAAACTTAGCTTGTGGTGTATTTTATGAAGTTTGAAGGAATATTTATGCAAGTAATTCAGGTACTAGAAAAAATGTGTAAATGACTGCCTAAATTTCTAAACCTTCCCTCTGGAAGTGTTGCAGATGTTATTTAATATACTCTATAAAACCCATATATTTCTGATTTTTTTTGACTTCAGGAGAGAGAGTTTATATCTCTTGTTAGCATTGAGGCAAAATGTTGGAGTTTGGAGTTGTGAGATTTTTAATGTGTTTTCTGTTCCCATTGGATTATCTAATTGAATCTTTTGCACTTAAATTTGTACAGAAAAAAGCAGTTTCCAGAGGTGCCAATTTCCCTCATGCACTTAGATGTATTGTAGACTTTCTGTAGGAAGATATTTCAGAACAGAAACTAGTACACAGTGACTTATATTTGAGGGCAGGGCAAATATGGTTATGTCTGTAAAGGCCAGTGAAATAAAGGCCAATGAAATATTCTCACTGTTAAGAGAAGAAAAAACTAAATCTATCAGTGATTGCATATCGAAATAATTTATAGTGAAGATTACGTGCTTGAAAAGTTCTTGTTATGAATCTTAAATATATACTTCCACTAGTTATTAGGAAGGCTGGACTTGAGTTAGGTGGTATTTGTCAGGTGCAATGGGATTCTGTCTTCTACTTTTTTGATAAGTGTCGTGTTTTTAAGCCCTAGGAAGAAATTAATTCTATCCTAGTGAAAACAGGACAATATGCTATTCTGTAATGCCATTTATAGTGTTCTAGGAAAATTCAGATTTTAAAAGTAATTTTTTAAGCTAGATTTTGTCTGTTTCCTCTTGGCAGGGCTAAGCTTACTGTGCCTTTGGACAGATAGCAAAGATGATGAATAGCTTTAAAGTTTAGTTTTGTTTGAACAGCTGCAGAATTTCCTTTAATAATGGACAGAAATATCTCTGACTAGAGTTATATTTATTTTCCAAAATAGGAAAGATGTCATTCTTCACTGGAGTGAGACATCAAATAAAACAGAATTTTGTAACCCTGTTTTAGTCTCCTGTTAGGTGATAACGATGTAAAAAAGCTGAAGTTTCCTCTGAAAAAAAAGCAAAGCTTTTCCGTTTTCCTGTGGATAATGTTAAACTCCATTCTTCTAAATTTGGGACATTATTTTATTCCCTACCCCAGCTTGGGAGAATGTGAGCTTTTGTAACATGCTATTCTCTTCTAATTTACTTAGGAGAGAGTGAGAAAAAAAAGAGGAAATAATACTGTTTTGTTTCAGAGATTCTGAGACTAAAGGGTAGATGGACTTTTGGAGGTAGATGTGCTGTGTGGTGCCAGAGGCACTGGTCCCACAAGCTGCCATGCTGGTACCTGTTGATGGTGCAGCACACCTGGGAGCAAGCACCCAGGCCTTCTCTTACTTGGAAACCAAGATACAAGAATGAAAGCTGATGTTCCCACCCTTACAGTTTTCCTTTAAAATGTAGGTCCTTGGGCATGGAATATTTTTTTTTCCCTGATGAATGTTAATCATGCAATCTTTCAATATTCTGATTTTTACTGCTATTTATTTTGCTGTTTTGTTTTTGATACCTGAGAAAAGTTGGTTCATAATCTGTTACCCGCATGCTTTAATTTTTACCTTTGTGTTTCTTTAACAGGGTGCTGCACTTTTGATGAGCCCCTCAGTTCCTGTGGCTACAGTCAGTCAGATGATGATGATCTCAACTGGGATCAGGTGAATGCGCCGCTGAAGCCGTCCTTGGGTCAAGGGATGCCATCGGGTTCGTCTTTATTTTGCTTTCTTTCTCTTAGATTATGTGTTTGTCCAGCATTTATTAGCAGTACTGTTCTTAAAATGCAGCTTCATCAGAATCTGTTTAAGTAGAATACTCAGATTTTCCAAGTAATTTCTGTGAGGGATATTTTGTTGTGTGGGGAGTATAAAGGTTAGAAAGAAGAAATAGAAACTTAGTGTTATTGGGGAAGGCCAAAAGAAAACAGAAAGGTGACATGAATATGAATCCAAAGTATTACTAGAGTAAGAGAGAAAAAGAAGATAAACTTAGGTATTTTTTGTTGAAAGGTAAAATAATCAAAATCTGTTAAAAAAGATTGAGAGAGAAAAAGGTGAGCAAAAAAGCAAAGGTTTCCCAAAATGAAGGTTCTCAGTATTATACTCACTGTATTTAAAAGATAATTGTGATGCTATTATTTAATGTATTTTTTGCACTGCATGGAGTGCAAAAAATTATATTCCTTGTTCCATAGCAGAAGCCGGTGCATTGTGTTGAACTACAAACTCCCTCTAGTAGTATAGTCATGACCTTAGTACTTCACTCACAGAAAATATGTAAAATCTGGCCACTGGTTTTAAACTATTCACTAGCCTAAAATTTACCAGTTGTTTTTTTTCTAGTTATTAGTTAGGCATGTTAAAACTTTCCCTACGATCTCCATTTCCTGGGATATGATTGCCTGCAGCACAGCTCAGCCTCTGCTTTGGCTTTTGTAGACTGAGTCTCAAGTGACTATTATCACCTTTTGGCAAAACCAAAAGACCAGTAGATAAAATCACTGGTTGTAGCGTTGTGGGTTTTCTGCTAAATTAGTCTCATAACTTAGTGTAAATATATCCGAAACATAAAAAACGCTGCAGATGAATGTCCTAGTATTTCACATCCCTTTCAGTGAAATCTTTAAAAGACCCATAATGTACTTACTGTTTATATAAAATCTCTTCAAAAGTTGTTGTTCTCGATAAAGTGTTCCTCCCTAATTTTTGAGTAAGCGAATTAGGAAATAGACAACATGAATCTTTAGAAGTGACAGTATAAACAAAACTGAACATATGCCCTCATCATTAGTGTAGCAAAAGATGTGCTAATGTATGATATGCACTATCAGCTTTAGATATCAATCACTGTAAAAATAAGGCTTTCAGTGTTCTTCACTGTAGATTTACCAGTGTTGCCCTGAGTTGTGGATGACATCTTATCTAAGGTTCATGGCTGAAGTACCTTTTACACTTTGTTTTCTCTGGCCAAGGCAGGCCTCCCAACTTCAGGATGGATGCTCATGAAGAGCATTTGGATCATGATGTTAGATTGAGTTCATAACCCAGATAAAGTATCTCCTTTCAAATTATTTCTTAAACTGGCTTTTGCCTAGTGGTCTTGGCATGTACTGCTAAACATTTTCTGAACTGTTTCATTAGTGCTTGATACTGTTGCTTAAGTTGGAGATAACTGGCATAGTTTATCAGCTGTCTTGGCTAGCAGTACAAGATATGCATTCTTTTTTTTGGTCATGCCACTGGAATTCTCTTTCTATTCCAAATTTCATTCATTACTGTCCCCACTTGGATTTGTGAAAACAATTGTCGGTATGTGATGTTCAATCTTCTTGGCAGATAGAAGAGATTTAAATCTGTGTTCTCTCCTCTGATGACCACAACTTGAAGACTTTTTGGTTTTTTTGTTATTTCTTTTTCCAGTGGCAGGAGTCTAGACTAGGGACTAGCATGTCTATAGAAGGAAAATGATATATATAATTTTATTTTCAAATGTCATACAGCTTGTTTTTTACTTGTCTTCTTGCCTTTTTATCAGAAGTCTGAAATGATGTTCTGATGAGCTAGTAAATATCTATTTAATTTGGTAACAAGTTCTGTTTACAGTTTAGGGAGTTTTATTTCTGCCCATAAAGGCAGAGAAATATTCTTTTGGAACATTGGGTCAGAAGATGAACGAGCTAGTCTGAGGAGGCTTGTAGATATTGGTGCCTTAAAAGGTCAAAAACCCCTTTGAGAGGGAGAGAAATGCTCATTTTTTGCAAATGAGAAGCACTGTGTCTAACGGCACGATTTAGTCAAGTGGTATCTAATTTTTCCTCATAATTTCATCTAGACAGTTTTTTCCTGTTCTTGTTCAAATCATCATCTTAATGATTTTAATTAGTTTTCAGTTAGCCTTAGCCAGAGGGTTATGTGGTACACTTAAAAAATGATTTCAAGTAGTTTGTCAGCAGTTTCTGAGCTACACATTTAGGAAGAAATAACTTCAGATGATAATGAATAGAACATCTTAAATTAATGGTTTGTGGGGAATTTTTGGCTTGAAAGCAAAATGCTTTATGCAACAATGTTGTAATACTAGACTGAAACAAGAACTCTCAGTTCTGTACTCCCTTGTCAGAGGAAAAAAAATTAATGCACATAACATTTCTAATTTCAGGCAACATGCTCCAGTGAGTGAGTTGATGTCGATGTATAATATTTTGTATAATTTGGTGGCAGTCAGGGGGAAGCACACAAGTTACGGCATTTGATTTCTTTTAATCCACAAGAGAATGCTGAGAGCATAGCTGCACTTCAGATAGATAAATACTTTGGCTTGATATGTTATTTCAGTGGGACAAAAGAAATGTCATCAAAGATTCATGCATATGTGTGCACACTTTAATGTACACACTGTTTACATGCTTGTGAATATTTGAGATCTTGTTTTAGATAAAAATTAATAAACTATATCAAAGTTAATAGTAAAAATCCCAGAAGTGTTTCTTACAGTGGATTTCAATCTCTGTTGGATTGTTACTGCAGCACGGAAATAGGAAGATACCACTACAGTTAGTAGGGTGTTAGCGTTCTAATTTCCTTGGTAAATATAAGCATGGCCTTTAATGAGTCAGTATTAATCTGAAATTGTGTTAAATAGGCTCAAAAAGTAAGGACATGTAGGAATTTCTGTATATATTCATCTGAATTAAATGAATGTTGTTAATCCACTGCTCTTCTGTTTCAAGTGTCCTGTGAGTCAGATGAAGTAGATGCTGTTAGGAAGAGCAGCTTTTCCCATTTCTCAGCCTGTCTTCTCCTTGTCGTTCTGTGCCAAAAATGTGTGTTTAAAATAGTGTTCACAACTGTAATTACAGGAACACTCAGTCATTATTAATGCCATCCTGCATTATCCTGTGGAACAGTTATAGCAGTTTGATATTGATGTGTTTATATAATACAGATTTACAATTACAGCTAACTGTAAGCCGTCTAGTTTTAATCCAATAAAAATGTCTTCAGAAGAATATGCCCAGGCAGTAGATTACTCTGTTGGCAAGGTGTGGGCCATAGGAGTAGCCTCCATGAGAAGAGGTTGGGGATGCCCCGTGTTGGACACATCTGGGCACAGCCACTGGGCACAGCTGAGCTCTGGGTGCACCTCTGGGATGGAATGTTTAGGAAAGGGCAGAGGCCACTGGGCTGCAGCTGTCTGGAAGAGGAGTGAGATTATGAGAGAGAAACAGCCCTCAGAAATCCACATTGGTGCAGAAGGAGGGGCAGGAGCTGCTCCAGGCAGTGGAGCTGAGATTCCCCTGCAGCCTGTGGTGCAGCCCATGCTGAGGCAGCTGTGTCCCTGCAGCTCATGGAGGTCCATGGTGGAGCAGAGGCTGCTTGCCTGTGCATGACCTGCACCAAGAAAAGGTGGAGATTTCCTGAAGAAAGCTGCAGCCCACAGAGAGGAGTCCACACAGGGGCAGATTTTATTACAGCACCTGTGGCCTGTGGGGTCTGAGGAACTGTGTCCCATCGAAAGAAGTTGTTTGGGATTTTTTTTTGAGGTATTTGTGTTGTGTTGTGTTAGTTCAGATACTGCTACCATAAGTCATCAGTGACAGCGATGCAATTAGAATTTTACGGATTACTCTATGAAATAGAAGTATTGGCAGTATTTGTCATTTACTGGATGTCTTTTCTGTTTGTGTCCTTGTATTTTTGATGAAACATTGTGTTCAGTTGTGTAAAATCTTTCTATGGTGTTTCACAGTTACAGTTGATTTCTAAAAGGACAGCAATATTATTTTTTATTCGATGCAGTGGTTGGTTTGATATCTCTGAGGGGATGTCACTGCATTTGCAAAAAGTCACTGGCATCAGCTTTTCATTCATTTTAAAACAGTTCAAACCCAAAAATAACTCAAATCTTCACAGGCTGCCACTTACTGTGTTGAAAGATGTTTCCTGCAATGAAGCTTTCTGTGTTTAATGCAATGCTGGTCAAAGCCAGGATGAGAATTTTGTTTGTGCTGTTAGAGGTGACAATATATGATTTTTATGGCTATATGTGATACTTTGAATGCCTGCTATGCTTATTTGTATTCTGAATATGTAGTGTTGCTTAATGCCTATGCAGTGTCTGCAGAAAATGCTTATAATGCTTATATTATTGTTTAAAATGGCCTATTGATATCTAGTAACCAGACATGCAGAGTTAGCAGATATTCTATAAACAAGGCAGTGATTCAGAGGAGTATTTAATATTATAGAATGTGAAGTAGTTGTCTGAAAAATGTACATTGTTGTTTAATTGTGCATAGAAGAGTTGTGATCCATTTTAAAAGATAAAGTGATCAGCAGTCAAGTGTGAGTTCAAGCCAACTGCAATGTTTTACCATGTAAAATGATTGCTCTTTGATTTTTTACTTTATCATTAAGCATATTTTAGCACTGTGTTGAATTTTTTGGTATGTTAGCAGGGATACTTTTCTTCTGTTAGCATTCGTATTGAAAGGAATTAAATTTATTTCTTACTCAATCGTGTTTTGCCTATATTACTTTATTTGATTAATTTGAAGTACTATCAAGGTGTGTGAGTCACAGCTTGCTCACTGTTAAATTTTGTCATAGAATTTTCTAGACCTGGAACAGTAGCATGTTTAGCATTTTATTGCCCACCCAGGTAATAGCTGCAGCCATTAAGGCCATGCCTTTTGGCAAGCAGCTCCAGCTTCCAATTAACTGTGTAAGTTAGCACCAGTTGCTGCTATTAAGGAGCAACATGGAAGTCGGACAGAGCAAACCACCTGAGCAGGGAGCCACAGCAGCTCTGTGCTGCCATGGCTACGGTGCCATCACTGGAGGGGTTGGCTGCTTTAAAAACACACCTAAAGACTTACTGAGAGGTGTGCTTAGCAGGTGTGTTCAACAACAAGAATGATGCCACCAGCTGTGTCTGAGGTATGGCTTGTTGTATGGATTTTACGGTCATTTCTGTAACTTCTGACCTGAGTGAGAGATTTCAGCACCTGGTACAAATTCTGGGTATGTTGCAAACATTGAGCTTCTATCATTCTTGCAAGGGGAAGTAGGAGATTAATCAGTATCAGAATCCCTCTTACTGAATCACTGATGGACAATGTTTCTAGGTTGCTTAGTAGGACAACTAGACAACTTATTATTGTGTACTTTGCCTACATGCCAAAGAGCTTTCAGAAAATTAGTGCTAATGACTTACTTAACCCTTTGCTGTAGATGTTCTCAGATATAGCTTTTAGTTTGCACATTTTAGAGCAAATGATTTTGGATATGAACAGTGTGGTTTGTGAAGTAATAATACCTAACATAGATGACTGATTTGCAGATTTTCATTTGAAGTAACATGCTTTCTGTAGTGTTCATAGCTGTAGCTTCAGTACATCAGTTTTCTTGTTTTCTTATGTGTTCCCTCAGCCAGCTCATATTTGAGTGCAAAATTGCAGAACATGCTCCAAGTCATGGAAGTAAGTGGGAGGCACAAAGCACCAGACTATTAAAAGCACCAGTAGCTGATAAAGATTTGCTCAAGATGTTTGACTGAAATATGATGGTATAATAAATTATAGCACTTCGTTAGTGTTTGAGGAACTCTCCTCTTTTTTAGAAGACAGACAGAAACTACATGAAAGACCTGGGTAGTCACTTCTCATTAAACCAGAGTATTCTCAAAGCAGCCTGGAAGGTAAAGTTGACTGCTGAGGGTAATTCCGTGTAGCACCATGTAGTGCCACAGAGTGCTAAGGAAGTCCTCTAACCTAATTCATTTACCTTGCTGTGATTATATGTTTCCTGCTGAGGTTATGTCTAACATCTGCCATATATGCTGAGAAGCAGCTAGCATTATAAGTGAGGCACTGGAGCTAGGTTTGAAATGGATTTCTTGACAACAAAAAACTTTTGAGATAAGAAAGTTCTTTTTTGTTACACATCAGAAACCTAGTCTCCATCTCTATCTTCCACCCATAGTGCCAGACACTATCCCGCTGGTTAAATGGCATCAGAATCTAGTTTCCTATTTCCCTGCTAAATTTAAAATAGAAATACTCTGAATAACTGGGGTTTTGTTTGTGTGTTTTTTTTCCCTTCCTGGACTCCTGGACATGATGAGTTCATTCAGATGAGGTAGGAGTATTCCATCAAGAGAGAGGAAGTTAAGACAAGAGAATCCCAAAAGGAGAGAGACGAAGTGCTTCATATTGTAAAGCTGGAAAAAACCCCCACTTTTTTACAGTATTTTGTAATGAACTGGCATTTTTCAAGTAGGATATTGTCTGGAAAAGAAGAATGAAGTTACTTCTGGTAAGGGCACTTGATTTGAAAAAGACCACATGAAGAATGTAAATTCTCTTTCCTGGGGATATGCCCGAGACATGCAAATCAATCTCAGGATGCTTTAATCTAGGTAGTTTGAGACTCTGTGGTAATATAAGCCAAGTAGCACATGCTGTAGTGTAGGGTTCCCTAGGGACTCGCTGTATGCTAAAGGCATGTTACTGCACTTTGCCATGGGTGTCTTACAGAAACCATTGCAGTTTCTGCTCCAGTTTTAGCACACTTCTGTTAAGTACCAATACAGTTTTTGTGTTTTTTCACCTGGCTGTTTTCTTCTGTTGAAAAATGAAAATGCTTTACCTTTTCGAGCCAAGCTGTGGCCAGTAAAAAGCTGTAAATAAACAGCAAGTCTGAAGATGCTCCTCTAGGAGCTGCACTCACTGCATTAAAAGATCAAGAGAAAGGAGAATAATTAGAGTATTCCAAAATAAGCTTTTTCTTGTTTAGTAATTAATCTGCTGGAAAAAAAGTGCCTCTTAATTTTTTGCAGTCTTCAGGGCTTTTCTTTCAGTCTCATGCTTATCCCATTAGATTGCTTCTCATCCATCCTGCCCTTTAGAAACTAATAAAGAGTGGATCAAAACCTTTCCTTGCATCTGCAGGCTTTAAAGTGTGGAACGTGACTGCCTCCATTTCAGGGCCTAAGTCAGTTGTTACCCAGGTTAGTAGTTTATCTTTTAAGATAGTTCTTCTATATGACAAGATCATAGTCAAAGGTGTAGTAAAAATGCCTGTGAGCTGGAGACAGACTCCATGACTCCTCTTTAGGACAGTAAATGTTACCAATTTTTAGGAATTTTTTTTAAGGTGGGTGTTTGGAGTTTGGTTTTGTGTTTTTTTTTTTTTTTCCCCCAGAAATTTCAGGGGGATTTCTTGTTCCAATTAGACTTATGGGAGATTTTTCATAGCCCTTGACAGCACTTAATTTGTTGGCAGGCATTGAGATTGACCGTATGCTGTTCGCAGGTTTAGTTGTGACTATAATAGGAGGGGCCAAAAGGTCACTGATTTGAGGCAGAGGTCATAAAATGCTGCATGTGGCTTCAAGTGCTCCCAGATGTCTGCACTTTTTGGATTTCTTCTCCCATTTTGAGGAAAGTCATGTGGGAGTTTGTCATGTCGGAACTGTGGCAGCAGAGATAGGTTAGTGCACAAGCAGAATGGATGGATTGGTTTTTATTTTGTATGTAAGTCTTCTGGTATCTGAAGCAATTTGATTTCCCAGAATTTCAGACAAAGTCTTAAACTAAACCTTTATAGTAGTTTGCAGAACTCGCAGTCAGGATAGAAGCAATTACATGAACTTCATGAACTGAATTAAAGAGCTCGGTACTTCTTTTTGTGGGTTAAAGCAATATACTTATTTCCCTCACCAGCTGACATAATGCTTTCTATATCTAAAAGTCACATTTCCGATCGACTGCTTTTCAGTTGCACAAAGGTAAAACCAACTCTGTCTGGACCTCATTGAAAATGTAATGATGTACACAGTCATTTAATGAGAAGGCAGGTGCAGGTAATTATCCAAGTCATAATGTTGCAGCAGCTAATAACGTCAAATATTTGTGATAATTGCAAGCAATTGATCACAGTTCTGTGCTTCTCATGTGTAACATATTTGAAAAACACTTTTCAATACACATGTATTCATGTTAGAACATGGAAGCCACAGATGTACTTTTCTCACTCCACTTCTCAGCTCTATATAGTCTGATTTTGCATTGAGTTCAAATATGTCTGTGTTCTTATTTAAATTCTTACTATTTCATTTTTCCCCATGACCTAGAGAGGAGGAACATCCTTCTGCCACTTTTGAGCTCCTGATTGCCCCATACTCTCTTACAGTCTTCAGCTGTTCTAGATGTCACAGTCAGCTCTTGTGTCGTTCTGGTTTCTGCTGGAGCACCATGTAAGTGCCAGCGTAGTGCGGGGGGTTCTCCCTGTGCCTGATGTGTGTGCAGCTCGGGCACCTTCCCAAACTCAGGAGTCAGGTGGTGGTGTTCTTCCCAGCATCTCTCTCCTGCAGTTACACAAGAAATAGATCAAAGACCTAGTGACAATGGGATGATCCTTAATGAATTCCCTTACTTATATGTTGAGAGCTACGAAAAAAGGGAAGGGAATGGAAATTTGCTAGAGGCAAATTTCTTTTATGGCAGGCCTGTGTGATAAGACTACTGCTCAAAGGAGTTTAGAGATGCTTATTTCTGAAGATTTTTTTGCATTCGTATCTTAAGGGTGCAAGGAAATGAGAACCTAAGTTGGTCAGTAGCCCTCTTTCTGCTTGTGGGCTGTTGTAGAAATGAATCTGTAGAAGAAAAATTAATGTGTGTCAGGCATTTGAGAAGGCTCTAGGAGGAAGACAGAAGGTGAAGAAAAGCAAGTCCCTCGTTCAGTCTTTCATGTCTAAAGTATTTTAGTGGTTTTCAGTTAGTAGGAATCAAAGGCTATTACTTTTTGAGTGGCAAACATACACAGTGTTTCTTAGACCTTAAGAAAGGGCTGCTTAAAAGGGTGGTGTCATGATTTCTTACAAGTGGTATCCCAAGAAGAAATTGAAAGAGAGGACAGGCTTTCAGAGAAGGATTCTGGGCTTGTCTGTATCCCAGATTAGGAAGAAGCTATCAGGGGACCTGAGGAAAGGGATGTAAAACTTGCTGCTTTTCTTGGCATTTCCTTATAAGGTTTCTTTATTAAGCAGCCACACATTAAATGAAAACCTTTGGAAGATCCAGGATGATAATTGATTAGGGTCCTGTTCTGGGGAGATCAGTTAGATATTTTGCACCTGCTCTTGAGTTAGTGCTTATGGGAACTGATTAATCTAAAAAGCATCAGGCAGGACAAACGTCCTGTGTTTTGGAAGTTCGCTGTGTAGCAGCAACCGAAATTATTATGTCAGAAAAAAAGAAGTCGTCATGTTCTGTAGTAAACTTGATCAGCAACAGCATCAAGTTCCTCTTCATGAGTACAGTGTGCTATTTGAAATTTAAGGCAGCCCATAGCTTGAAATTTTACAGTGGAATAAATTGATATGCCATGTATAAAAAGATGTGTTACATCTTTCTGCAATCACATTTAGGTGTTACGTGTGCTACGGGGTTCTTGCCATGTTTAATTTTAGTGTGAGGCACAGTTGTGAAGGCAGAAAGTTGTTTGGACAAAATTCAATTCAGGCTTTTTACTTACTTGGCTTGCAAAATGGAAGCAGCTTTATGAGTGCATGGCAGATTTTTTCCTTGCTTTTTAGTGTAGCAGTAATAACAATTGTATAATTAGTAAGAATTTAATTATTATTTTAGGTACAACAACTAAAAGCTATATTTTGCCAGGATGTATTATAGTGTCTCTTAAATTACTCATGTTTTAGTGTGTCTACATCCAGTTGTACATTTAAAGCATTAAAACAGGTAATTTTTACTTCTGTGCTAGTCTGTAAAGAAGTAACATTAAATTGAAACAAAAATAAAAAAGGAAAAATTCATTAGAACATCCACCTTTAATAAATAAAATCAATTATTAGTATTTTGCCATGTGAAAAATAGATTTATATTAGGTGTAGTCTTCACCATTGCACAGCATCAGCAGGATATCAGTATTTCTCTAAAGGTAGACATTTATGTAAATTGTCTAATTTATGTTAATTTGTCTAACCTCCCCTTCAGTTTCATCATTCTTATTCCTTTTCAAGCCTGAATGTATTGGAAAGATCTCCAACTCTGAGCTGACATTCTCTGTAGTATGTAAATGCATCCTTTTCTACCAAGTTATTCTCCTTTAGAGATATGGTGGAGGTCAGTTTTGCTCAGCTGCCATGATGCCCTGACTCAACAGCACGTGGGTCATAAAGAAATCATCACCACTATGTTTTATTCCTGGAATCTGAAATCTACAATTGTTATGAGATACTATTTAGCAAAGCACAAGTGAATTAATCCTGACAGAAATAACAAAGTTTTGTGGGTTTGTTTCCAATTAATGAACTTGCCTTTAAAGTTCCAGAAAAGAGCTCCTTCGAGATTTTTTATTAACCCATATTGCTGTCATTCAAATGAAAATGCTCCTTTGAAAAAGCTACTAACACAAATTTGCTACCTGTAATATGGAAATAAAAATGTGTAATGCAGTGATGCTGCTATTTATCTTTTGTATTTGTCAAATGAAGCCTATGCTGTGTAATATAGCATAAAGAATATAGAAAATCCTTTGGTATAATCTCAGTTTACCTAATTTCTTTCACTGGTGAATCTTCTTCCTGTTGAAAAGAAAAGCATCTGAAATCATGTAACCTGAGGCCACTATTTTGTGTGTTAATAGGACGGCTGCTTTTATGATTATGTGAATTTCCTTTGTTTTACCTTTTAAGAATCTTTCAAGATTGTGGTAAGGCTGAAGCTGAACAGAAGCTCTAATTTTTGTACTGTGGTTTGTTGAGTGAAAAATCCTTGTAATAGAAGCAAACTTGAATTTCCGAAATACCTATTCATTTTGTTACTTTTGGGTTCTGGAGTTTTGTTACTTCAAGATTGTTTTCTTGTTCTGTTCTGTACAGTTCATGTGCCATTCTCCCTTCCTGGGAGAATATATTTATTTACAATAATTCTGTTCTCTCATCCTTCTGTTTTAATCTCAGTATATGCATGAGATTTCTGGGTTCAGAAAGTCTTCATACTATCTCTCTAAATTGTGCTGAATCCTCTAGCCAGACAGAGACTTTACATTTTACATCAGCTGTCGTGTTTGTTTATTGCCTGCCAAATTTCTCTCTTTGCCACCTCTAACTCTCGGTGCTTTTTCCAAGCATTGTTGTTTTTCACAGATTCATTTCCTAGCAAAAGCTTTGTTGGTGTACTGCATTTAAACATATCAATGATGCAGAGTCTAGGGGAGCACAGACTGCTAAATTCCCTAAAGGATTCTGGGATATCCTTTTTTACCTAATAGTTCCCTGAGCTTTGCTTTGCTTTGCCTATTAAAATGTGTTCCTTTATGTTCTTCCTCATTTGAAGAAAATTTGATGGAACACTTGAAGATAGGTCTAGAAAAGCACACACATTAATATTTATGGCTGTGTGTGTTTAGACTCCAGAAGGGCTGACTAGCAACTGGATATAACCATGTTGATTTTCAATACATCTGCTGAGCCACAGGATATTCTGAGCAAGGTAGCTGCCTTTACTTTGAAACGAACACATGAAGAGATTTAGTTACGCTTGGCTTCTGCGTGCACAGGTGCATTACTTATATTCAAGATAAATATATTAGTCTGCTTTTTTCCTTGAGATTCCTCACTACTTCAATACCTAATGCAAAGCTTCATAATACCTGTTTTTTTCCATGTCAAGATTAAATTCTGAAAAAGCATGTATTTAGAAACTGATAAAAGTTTTCTGCAGTTTTTTGGTTTCTAATTAAGTGCAAATAGCAGATAGCACCAAGTTTTGCCCTCATCTGATATTCTTTGTCTGCAATTCTATAGTTTGTGATACATGACATGATAATTGTAGCATGGTAATTAAAATTTTAGCTACTGTTTTTCTTTGTTCAGTACATTCTTTTTTGTGGTGTCAAAGAGTATTTTGCCTCGAATATTCTTACAGTCTTTTACAAGAGATGTATCTCATCAATGGAAATACAATTTCTAAGTAATTTTTTTTTTTTATTAGAAATCTTTTATTTTAATAAGACAACACTTCCTTATGGAAGTTATGAGGACAGCATGCTTAAAGTTTAGACAAATGTTAATTGTTAGTAATGACTAAAGAAAACAACATTGTTGTAATAAACAACATTAACAACAAATATTAAAACCCCAGCGGGGTTTTAAGCAGAATTCCAGTTAAGCATGTCCATTCCTGCTGTGGACTTCACCTGAACCTTATTTTCTTATGCCAGGCTAAATATATCCCAATGCTCACAATTAAATTGTGTGCACAGTACTTTGAGAGTATAAGTTGTTTGTAATTCGAAATAACGATGAACTTTTATGCAGAGTACATGATAAAATGATTTTTCTTTGTCACTCTTTCTTCTCCTGCTCTCTTACTGCTCATCCATCTGCCTTCACATCCTTTTTCAGGAATAACAAAGATGAGTAACTTGGTCTGTATAGTTGTGTTACCTTAATGTGGGGGATTATATTTACAACTCTGTTACATTACAGAAATGTAGTTTTACTTTGCAGTTCCATTTTGTTTGTATTTTTACTTTAAGTCTCAAATGGTACTACACTTCTAATTTTTTAAGCTGTTTTGGAGAATGATTTTTTTGTTTGTTTTTTGCTCCGTTATAATGAAAGACACTACTTGTCTTAATATTCTGTGTTTTCAAACAGCAGCCCTTTTCAAACATATGTATTACTTCTGGTCAGTGAGAGTCAAACACTAGTTCTACTAGTTTTTGACTAAAAAACTACTGTTTTTTTTCCTTTTAAAACCAACCAAAAAGCCATAAAACCAGCCCCCCCCCCCCACCCCCCAAAAACTTCAGTAAACCAAACTCAGCCTTTAAAACAATAAATTAACTATTTTCATACTAACAGTTGTGTAATGAAGTAGTTATATAATTTAAATACTGGTGTACTAAATATAGAACAGTCATTAAATGGTACCACATACAGCTGAAGGGAAAGATTCAAGGCAGTGAAGTTGTGTGGTCCATATGGCTGCATTGTGGTGTAGCATGCTTTGTCCCTAAGCTGGGAGTGTTAGTTTTTCTGCCGTTACAAAACTCCTTTTTAATTTTTTTTTATTTATTTTAACTTCTGGAGGACAGGAAAAGACTAACATGGCTGCTAGATTGTCTCAGACCACCCTGCTCTTTAGGGTTGGTAAGTAGCCACTATCTCCTCAAGGCCATTTTTGTTTGGGGTGCAGGCAAGATACCAGCTTTTGGAATAGGCTCCCATCAGATCCAGCCTGGTATTGCCACAGCTGAGGTTCCTTGCAGTTCCCCTCCGTATTTTTCAGTGTTTCTCTATAGGGACAAGAGGGGAACTGAAGTGTTGCTCAGACTTAGTGCTTGAAGGTAGATTCTTCTTGGAGTTCTAGTCTTTTTTCATTAGCTACATTATACTGTAAAGCAATGCTTTGTTGTTTAAGGATGCAGGAAGCTGAAAGCTGTTTTAAAGTGTAGGAGATTAGGTCAGAAGGAAGACAAAGGAGTACACATGTTAACATGGGGGGAAAGAGCAAATACAATATACAGCTGGAAACAAGTGCTTAGAAAATGAGAAAATAGGAAAACTACATACTTATTTTATGGTCTCATGGTAGATACTGTCTGTCAGCAGTCATCCTTGAAGTCTAGTTCAAGACACCATCCAATTAATAACTGCTGTCTCGTCTTGTGATGGGAGTCAGAAGAATCTGTGCTAGGCAGACAAAGATCATGTTGTGGTTGGAGTGGGCAAGTCTGAATTGTGCTCTGTGGTCAGTAAAATTGGTAGCTGCTGGAACAGAATTTAGAAGGTAGGGGTTGTTTCAAAATGAAATATCTGATAAGATGCTGGAAGACTGTATGTTAACATTCATTTAGGTCTAATGCATACTAAAACTCTCTGAGCAGTTCTTCTAGGTATTTTCTGGTAGTTTCTTTTTATACTAAAGGAATATAAAGTTAAAATGAGGCCTTTCTGGGTTATGTCAAATGAATCTACCTTTCTTCATTTTGAAATGGAGTGGAATAGCTCCTGCTTTTAGAAAACTTTCACGATTATGCTAAGCATTCACCTCCTATTTTCCTGTACTTTAAGATCATCCTTTGAACAAAATGTGATAGGTAGGTCATACTGCTGTTACTTTCTGTTGTTGGTGCTAGATCAGTTCATCCCTGTCAGTTTTCCTGGTCTGTCATTACCATGAGATCCAACTCCTTCTTTTTTTCTTCCCTTTTTTTTTTTGTTTTGTTTTTTTTTTTGGTTTGTTTGTTTGTTTTGGTTTTTGGGTTTTTTTTTGTTTTTTTTCCCCTAAGATAGAAAAAGGATCAGCATTATCAGGGTAGGGATAGATTTCTTACATAAGTTTACTCACTGAAATAAATGAAATGCCTCTCTCTGTTACACTGCAAACATTAAAATGCGATGGAAATGTTTAGCTTTGCTGTAAATGCTTTTGCAGAAGACCTGAAGCAATAGCTCTTTGTTTCAGTGAGTGCTATCTCACATAACAGATAGGATTTGTTAAATAGCAGTGTTGCTTAAGATTTCAGGTTTTTTCTAAGGTTTGTACAACTGGAGAGGAAATACAGACATTATAATGATTTTCTATGGATTAGCTGAGATGAAGCCTAATTTTTAGGCGGTAGTTTCACACACTGTTATATTACTTTGAGCAACACCTCCCTTCCTCCCTAGGGAGCAGCAAGGGCTGGCACTGGCTGTGCCCACACAGATGAGGCACAGTTCCACAGCATCAAAATACAGCCAGCAGCAACAGGAATAGTGCCGTGCTAGTGGAATCCAAGGGAGGACCCAGGTCCAGGGTCCAACTGGAGGGCTGGGGCAGGAGGCAGAGGGGCCAGAGACAGAGCTGCAGACAGGCACAGCTCCAGCATTGCTGGGGCAGGGGCAGATGGCCCAGGATTGAGCTAAAACAAGGGTACGGGGTGGCAGGAGACAAGGTGAGACAGCAGGGCCTGGTAATGCCTTTGGGGATCCGATACCACCTTATCACACATCTCCAGCAGTTAAAAAAAAACAACCCCGCAACAGAGGAAACATTGGCTGTGTCCTTACTTTGGTTTATTGTGCAGCCTCATAGGACAGAAGCAGGAAGGCACAGTACGTGTGAATCACTTTCAGTAGCAGTATGGATCTGTAGGACTTAAAAAGCAATTTTGGCAACAGAGGTAGGCCTTGAAATGCTTTATAGTAGCTTCTGCATGTCTGGCTGATGTGGAAGAGATTGGATATCCATAATAGTTCAGACAGATTTTGCCCATTTTAAGAAACAATTGCATTTGACTTCAATAAAATTTTGTACTTGGAAAAGCTAAAGGTTATTGAAGGTTATGCATTTAAGGAATGTCTCCTGAGAAAAGACCTTTTCTTTTTTCTGTCAGCGTGATCTTTTTTTCTGTTTGCTTAGCAAAACTGAAAAATAGTTTATTCCTGTTTTAATTAAAACAAGGGGAGAAAAAGCCCAGAAGAAGGTGTTAGTAACAAGCTGTGTCCTGTGAATCAACCAATCAAAGTGTATTCCCGTTCTGAAAGTTGATGACCTTGGTATCTTTTATGCCTGCTAATGCCAAATATTGCTTATTACTTTGTAGTAAACAGTCTTTCTGTGCCGCTTCAGGTAGTAATAATGAAATAACAAGACATGTATAAACAGCTTCAGTGGGCTTGGTTTCAACATATCTGTCAAATAAATAATAGTACATTGTAAGCTAAGTATTTTGACTCGGTACTACTTAGGGAGTTTGTTTCTGCTTTTCAGGAAGCAAGAAAATTAATCAAGGACATAGTAACCATGACTAAAAAATGCTGTTTGTTTTACTTTTCAGAAATGAAACTCTGTATGTCACATTTGGGGATGCTTTGTCCACATTTCTGTTTCAGTTCTCTGTGAACTGACAGTGTCCTTGTTTCATGCCTGTCTTCTTGCATAGTAATGTAGAAGCTTGTAAATATGAAAAACAGGGCAAGGATTGAGAAAAGTGACATTGATTACTGATGACTATTTGGGAGAGTCATTTATCATGCAAGATAACTGCAAACAGCACATAGCATGGCCCTCATAAGCTAATTTCTCATTAGCTGGCAGTAATAAAATTTACACTCATATTTATCCAAGAATATTAAATGTTTTTTTCCAGAAATGAGCAACACCTCATAACAACCAGGAGGCTGTGTGGTGTCCTGCATAATTTATAGACAATCTAATTGACCTGTGCAGGTTAAGTGACTCACTTGAGATAATGAAAGAGTGTCAGAATGTGAAATCAAGAAGGAAAGTACTTAAGATGGTTCCTGATTCCTAACAGGATGCCTTTATTGCTTTCCACTCCAGAACACCAATGCTGACTTAAATCTGCAATCTCAGACTTTCACTGAAATACAAAAAACCTTACTAAAGGAAGCACTGGTAAAATACAAACTTTTTATAATGGATGTTTGCGCTCAACACTGAGTGATTAGAAGAAAATGGACCAGATGCAGTGAATATATTCCTGCATGAGATGACAGACGTTGATGTTGCTTAGAATGTGTTGTTATCTCTCTCACTCCAGTAAACAGTAAACTTCCAAGTGGAGTTTCTCTTAATATGTAAAAGGCTGGTAAATGTCCTTTTTATTCTTTAGGGAATTCTATTTCAGAAAGCATGAGCTACTCCTCTTCAGCCTCTGCTCAGACACACAGCAATTGTATGAGTTGTCAAGTGTGAACATTTCTCTCTCAATTAATTTTACTCTGCAGTAATTTATAAACAATAATATTCTGATACGGCTTGCCAACAGTAATACATATATTTTTTTAAAAATCTAAGTATTATCAGGCGACATGGATTTGCTTTGAAGATTGCTTTTGAAAAGATACAGATTTTATTTGGCAATTGAAATTTCTAAGTCTCATATTTCCAATGCTTTCCTTTTAGAAACAAAGTCACCATTAATCTGTACATAGGTACTAGTCATGCTTTTCAGCATCTTTGGGGGTGATTTGGGAATCCGTTCTTACCTAGGATCAGTTTACCCCTTTGTGAATAAAATCTGTAGCATGTTTATGTGAATATCTGTGGAAAAACAAAGCAGAAGGATAAGGGAAATTTTATAGGTATAGAACTTTAAGTAGACTGTTCAAAATTATTTCTGCTGGATTTTCTAATAAAATGCCAACTATTTTAAATATAGTGAATGTTTATATTGCTCTGTTATTATATTAACTGAGCTTTTTGACACATCCAACCCTAAAATACTACTTATCTGTGCTATTGAAGTATCAGAGTCATTAAGTAATTACAGTACTAAGTATCCATTTCTTCTTATCCTTAAACAACTGCATGTCTGTAGTTGTTTTCCTAGCTTAGACACATGAAAAATCATAAAAATTAGAATGACTTAATGTTTTATGCTGCAAATTTGTAAGCAGAGGTAAACTACAGGGAAATAACAGTTTAAATCTCCCCATGGATATAAGCTAAATATTAGAGAATTTTAGTTATTTCTGGAGATAAGGTTTCTCTTGAAGTATAAACAAGGTTTCTAAGTATGTAAGCATGTGTTGTGTTCTTATAGGGAATAAAAGACTTTCTACTTTCTTCCTCATGCTTGATTAAAAGTCATTTCCTAGTAATGATTTTCTTGGGCGTTTGAAAACCCTTAAGCAACATTTTTTCCTCAGAAAATCATCGTTGTTTTCAGTCTAATTTTTTAAATGGAGTGAACTGGTGTTTCACTCTTTAAAACAAAAACAAAAAAAAAAAGAATGAAAAGGAAAATATCTGTTACATGCCATGAATTTAAAATAATGCTATAGAGAATAACTGAAGTGCTTGTATTTTGGCTCACTCACTGTTTTTCCATCTGCTAGAAAATAATTTCAGATTTTAAAGGTATGAAATGCTGTTTTAGTTGTTTATTGCAGAATGAATAAAAAACTACATTGATAGAAACTAAAGAATCAGAATTCAAGGCAGAGGGAACAGCAAGGTTCAAACTTCTTTAGTCTGTTAACACACTGAATGCCTCTTCAAAGTGATGTTGAATAATGAAAAAAAGGCTGAGTTGTTGCATATTTGGTCAGAGGGAATGTATGCAGGGAGATGATCAGGAAGAAATCAAAGGGATTGATGAAGCTGGCATCCCTGGTGGAACAAAGAAGCTATGTAGAATGTGATAGGACAAGAAACTTCAGAAATTTCAGGAAAGAATTAGACAGATAAACTGTGAGAGTCTTAGATTAGGTTTTGTAGGTGTGAAATAAATGCCAGTAGTTGTTAAAAATAATAACACAGGGAATTAGCTACAATAAATAAAACAAAAACCAAACCCAAACCAACTTACCCTCTCATAGGAATCCTAGCTTTTAATTTTTTATTTTTTTTTTTAGCAACTCTAGTTATTTTCCTAGTCCTATGTTTCTTCCTCTTCTCTTTATTCTGAAGGATTGGATAACAGTAGTTATTATGGACTAATGTTGAGGAAAAGTTTTGTCAGAGGGTATCAAGGCAGCAATTTTTTAACCAAGTGGAAAGATTTCTAAATCGGTGAAACAGGCTTATAAATGGTAATAATTTGAATTCATCTTGTTTGAGAATATTCAGCTGGAGAAAAAAAAATTCTAGATAAAACACAAGTTCAAAATTATTCCTGTCTACATGCTTGAGCTAGACTTGGTAAGCTGTAGGTCAGTCCTGAAGTATCCATTGTCAGAATATACTACAGAAATTTTGCCCCTGACTTCTGACCAAAGTACCCATAACACTTTCTTCTCATCTGCTAAAGCAGATGGTTGAACATGACATTATTTTATGTTAGCACTATTGCCAGACCATACAACTCTAGGAAGTTCTGGATGAAGTTTTTATTTTAAAAAGACAGTAAGAGCTTATCTACCACTGACCCTTTTCAGTCACTACTTTTTCACTTTCCTGGTATGACCTCCTTGAATTTCATTACTTAAATACATGAAAAGGTGACAGACTTATAAAAAGATGAGAGGAAGCAGTATATTTGTAAGACTGGTCTGATTAATTCTCACTGACCTCCATTACAATAATGATATCAACCAATCCACCTACTGAAGTGATAATGAACTAGAAGTAATTAGGATTTAATAAAAAATCTCCCTTAAATTATTATTTCAGGAAATTAACTTACGTTCTGTTAAAGCTTACTGAGTCTTGCCTGCTGTCTCATGACAGACCTTATCAAAAATGATGAGCAAAGAGTAGGAATAGCCTAGATGCATTTATCTAGTAATCGTTCATCATATTGGGATGTCTGTTGAGTTATCGTCTCCACAGAAAATCAAGTTAGAGTGTTATGAAATGGCTAATGTCACAGCTGAACTGTAATGTTTTTTTTTCTTTTAAAAATAAGTGCATTTCAAATGATGGAAAAAATCCCTCTGTATCTCAAGAGGCTTATGGAACCAAGTGAAAAGAGGATTCGTTTTCAACAGATTTCTTTAGTTTAAAAGTTAGTGTAAACTTGAAGCAAAGTACAGTTGTGCTCAGCTTCCTGGGCATTACAGGTAATTAATTGTGTGCAGAAACAGCATTCAGTACCTATCTGTTTATTTTGCTGCACATAGCAACTTTGTGTTTCAGCAGGCATTTCAGAAAATATGTTTAAAATATCCCCACAATTAAGGGAATATCTTGACAAGAATTTTTATTCCAATGTTTTTTCAGTGGGTTTTTAAACCTCAGTCTCTGAGTTTAGAGATTCCTAATTGTGCAACATGTGAAAAAGAGGCTGTTGTCTGCCAGCTAAGTGTGCATTCACTTTTCAGTAGACTATTCTCCACCTTTCTCCTGTGTACGGCAGATGATAAGAGGGAATAGAAGAATATGACAAGCAAAATAAAGACAGAGTGAGCAACTGAGTGGTCTCAGTGTTCAGGTCAGCACAGCAGACTTAGTAAACAATCCATTTTGCCTCAGGATCTGGGCTTCAGCTTTTCAGTGTGCTTCAGATGGATGTTTTCTAAGGGGTGGTTTTGTTTATAGTTTATTTTCTACCTTTTCTGAAGGAGTGACTTAGAACTCTAAAGGAAGCTGGAAGACTGGGCTTCTATTTCAAAACAAGTCAACTTTCAAAATAAAATAAATTTAAATCTACTTACAGTACCATATCTGCCATAAATTTTTAATTTTTAATTTTTTCTTCAATTTTATCTTCATTTTCATATGAACATATAGCTTGGAGTCACGATCCTTCTGTATACAAAGTACTGTCTAACACACACAAATTACACTGAAAAATGAGGGCTATATTATTTTTGTCTTGACTAAGTATTAGAATTGGAGGTATTGCTTGTATGTAATCATAGCTGGTTTTCAAAACAAAACCTATCTAAAAGTGAAGGTTTTAGTTTGAGTGTGTTCATTTCTACCTCTGATATGATTTCCTTGGCAAATTATTCCTGGGCTGATTGCAGGTTAAAAGTCTTTAACATTTGGTACATTCACTCGAAACTTCACCAATAAACTTGAAAATGTTCACAGAATTAAGATAGCCAGGCTTCAAAGGATCACAGCAAAATCTCCAGGAGAATGAACTGCAAGTCTAATTCAATAAATCAAACCAAAATAACATTAGATTAAATATTTATAGGCAAAATAAAAAGGCAACCAGGTAAGAAAATAGGCCACCATGAGGTAAGAAAATAAATGCTACAGTATCTCAAGTAAAGCCAAGTTGCTTGCCTGCATATGAAATTGTCACTAAGTTTTGCCTTTCTGCTTTAGAACACATTCATTCTACTGTAAAGGATAATTGAGTCTAGCAGTTTTTCACTGTAAAATTTCATTTTCCTTTAATATTTTAATGTAGTCTCTTTCGTTATGATAACGTTTTAGAATAGGTTTTTTGTCCCATAAAATGCTGTTGAAGTATAGCTTATTTGGTTATATGAAACAGGCTTTGAACATAATGACAATAAAAGGTCTGTAGTACTTCAGAAAAAACATTTATAAGGGTTCATGTTTGTAGACAAGGAATGGAAGTTTAATGGAATCGAGACTTTAACTACAGTCAGACACAGCCAATATGTCCGTTTGAAAGCTGATTTTTTTCCATTAAATGTTTTAAATACAGAAACATCACTTTGTGAGTGGTTTGACATGCACCCAAACTATTGCCTACACCACTTGATTTCATGGTTGCCTTGGCTCAGCTTAAGGATGCCTGTGTTCAGTGATTTGCTCTTAATGATGGGGGCCAGAAATAAGAAGCTGTTGGTGTAGAGGAAGCTAATAATGAGTGACAGGCAGGAGCATTAAGGTGCAGGTCTGGTAAAACCTGCCTGGTGCTGCCATGCTCAGCCTTCATCTTCCTGCTGCTGGAGCACCCCAGCTGTGATGGCTTCCTGTGGCACTGGGATGGTAAGGGGTGCTCTCTGCCACTCATACTGGGAAAAAAAACAGTTAAAATGAGGATTTAAAAAAAGAAGAAGAAAAAGAAAAAAAATAATTAGGAGAATATGTATAATAACATTGTGGGAGTGAGGAAGGATAGCAGTGAACGCACCATGTGTAATGTGACCGTCTTTCCTGGTCTTAGCTGTTGGCTGAGGGCCCTCTGACATGGCTCATGTCCCATTTCCTTCCCCGGCAGCCTGAGGGCGAGAATCTGTCCCCTCTGCTCCCTGTTTCCCTTGGGCAGGTGCTGTTTGCACTTGCCTTGGCTGCCCACCCTGCTCTCTTGGGGAATGTGGCCCTGTTGGGAGCCTCCTCTGTCCTCCCAGCAGCCAGGCACAGCTTGGCAGGGGCAGCCACCACAGGGAAGGGATGGAGCAGTGGTCGCAAGCTGCAGCCGGAGTCTTTATGGGAGGCAGCCCTGAAAGCTTCCGTGGGGAGTGGCGCGTCTCCATGGGCAGCACAAAGAAGCAGAATGGGTCATGAGGATGCCATGCTGAAAAGGACTGCAGAAAAGAGGAGGGTGATAGAAAAGTATTCGTTTCTTAGCTTTTGTTTGACTGATTTGCAGTTAAATCCAGGGGGGATTCTTACTGTTCTGTCCAAGTTTTGGCCTAGAAGCTTTTAAATGTAAGACAAAGTCAACAAAGAAGAAAAGTGCAGAGCATTTGTTTTCTTTTAGAAAATGAAATTTCTTTCTTCGCATTTTCTTTCTTTGTTTGATTGTTCTTTATTCTGTAGCAAATTTTAAATACATGTAAACACACAGTCCTCTTTTGTGGTAGTGACAACACTTATTGAATCCCTCTTTCCCCTTTAAAATTACTCACATGACTGAATATTAACTTCTGGATTAAATTATGGGCTTTAAAAAACCCCAAAAAACCAAAAAACAAGTTGAGAGTTTAAATCAGTTTATGTTGTTCAAAATTTTTGCTTGAGCACTGCTACAAATGCCTCAAATTTTCTTGCAGACTACCAGCCACCTTTAGTATAGAATTTAGTTTTTGAAAATTGTGTGCTTTAATACAATGAAATTTCAATTAGCAATTTTTAATAAAGCTCTGAAATGTCAGGTTCCTGCAATAGCAGGATCTCAGAACTCCAGAAAGCATCCTGCAGAAATATTATCCATGTACCTTCTGAATTTTTAATCCTATTGAAGACAAATTAAGTATCTAAGTGCTTTTCTGAATGGTACTTAAGCACATCGTTAAGCCCTTGTGTTAATTAGAGTCTTATGCTTTCCCTTTTTGAAAAAATAACCACCCTGATTCTGTTGTTCTCTTGAATGACAATCACAGTTCCTGGGAGTGTGAGTCATGGAAACTGGAAGGCTTATTTCAGTGATGAATCAGGCCCAAATTAATATCTTAAATGCATCTCTAGCAGACTAGAACTTGAAAAATAAGGACATTAAACAGTATCCTCCATGGGACTGCCCAGGCAAAAAGCCCAATACGAAGTTCATTTGGTAAATATGTTAACTATTATGTATACCAGTTAAATGAATTAGAGATGTTTTTTACTGTATTTAAGGTGGATACAAGTGGAGACTAACTAGGACATAAAAAACAGCCATAGTAGTACAAAACTTAAAATCAATTCCATCTGGGTCTTGGAAAAAGTCTCTATAAAAGAATGAGAAGCGAAATTCCCATTTTATCAGTGTGCAAATGGCTTTGGGAAATCTGCCGGTTGCCACAGTGAACAAAATTATTGTGTGAATAAACACAGATAAATTGGCAACCTGCACAGTATTCATTCTTTGTGATGTAGTTTGTGACGTAATCTCTTCTAGATAAGAGCCTTTAAAGATTTACTGTACTGTAGTGGTTACCATGTCAAGAATAAAATAGCCGACAATAGGGGTTGTTTTTTTTTTCTTCCTGTCAAGGAGGTGCTCTTTGCAAAAATAATTTTATTTTAAAGCTGATGGTATGCTGAATGAATAGTTTAATATATTATTTAAGGAAATACAATCTTCATACTTTAAATATTTTCTTCTAATTTCTCATGTAGTGAGACACTTTCACATAGCTTATACCTTGGATAAAAAATACTTCTCTATTTTTTGTGTGCTATAGAATTTGAAAATCAGGCAGGAAAACAAATCTGAATTCTTAAGATATGTCATTCTTCTCTTTGTCATTGCTAGGTGTAATAGGATCCCTAAGAGGAGAAAACCCAAGTGAAATATGGTTTTATATACCAATTTGTAGAAATTGCTGTCAGCTGCTTTTGTGGCAAAGTATAAGTGCATTTAAAAATAAAAAGGGAAGAAATCGAGAAATGGAGGTGTAATGGGTCTCTTAATTCCTGTACAAAGCCCAACCAAGGCAATATTCCAAGCTGATAAATGCACACACAGGCAGGTATAAATCTTGGTGTAAATTAGTGTTAAATGTCATTCTAAAAGTAGACTGAATTCTTGGGGGTAAGGGAGGGTTGTTTGGTTTGTGATTTATTTAAGATAAAAGTAATAGCCCCTACTGGATATCCTGTACCACCGGTTTTAAAGCTTTCATATTGTTACAGTATAGGTTGGCTAAAGTGTATAACTTTGCCTGCAGAAAGTGCAGTAGCTGATCCATTAAGGCTTCAACTGTCCTGAAGTTGCCATGGGGTGCATGTCTGTGCCTTTGTGCTGGGATAACAATGATTTCCTGTGGGACATGAGCTCAAGAGTAAAGGTCCTGAGCCATCCTGTTGCTCATCAGTGAAACACAGGCCCTGATGTGCTTAAAATTTTACTCAGCAAGTCTTGTCTAAGGTCTCTGAAGTGTTACTGTGGAAGAAAAATGCTGTGAATACTAATCTGAAGTAATTTGTAGTTTAACTGGGGAAGAAAGCCCACTACTTGTGGTTTGGAGTCTCAATGAGTGATTCAATTTAGAAAAACAGAGCATAAAAGTATGTTTTAGGGAAGCCACTCTGATTGTAATTATACTGGTGAGCCTCTAATTTCTGAGCAAGATTTTTTGTGGAAGTAAAAGAATTGAAGCGACACATGGCCCATGCTAAGGGAGTTGTCAGATGAGTGTATTGAACAGATGAGACAAAGATGGTTTCTTTGATTCAAAAGAGGAGAGTGGAATAAAAACAAAGCAGCTCCACAGAGCTACAGTAGATGACAATGCAATGTTTAAGATATTCTTTTGAATAGATACGGAAGATTTCTTGGTTTCTCATGAAACGAGGAGTAAATTATTCCAGTAACAGAAAAGCCTTTGTGGCTAATATGCCTCTAAGATTGCTGATATGTCCAGCAGGATTTCAGAAGGCTCTCTGTTATTGTGGGATTTAGCACCATAGGCGATACAGTAGCTTTTGTTTTCTGTCTTGCAGATCTGTGAAAAGCTGACAGACATTTGAGTGAAATTCAGAAGATTCATGTCATTTGCATGCGGTGTGTTAGTGCAGATACTAGTCCTTGCAACAACTTAGTAGCAGTTTACACACTTGATAGTATTATGATGAGAATTTGCTTTTATCGGTAGTCAGGAAATTAGTAATCAGCCAGGTGACAGAATGGTTTCCAGAAAACACTTTGTGAAGAAAGTACAGTGGCAGTCAGCTTTTAAATGAGAAGTAACTTTTTGCTTGGGTGATCTAGAAGAGGAAATGTATACATAGGTGCGATCATTAGCCAAACATTAACCTAGCAACCTAAAACTGCAAGAAAATTGTATCTCTCTGAAAGTTGTAAAGCTCACTGTCTTTGGGCCTTCAGGAGCTTTTTATATTAACCTCTGTGTTTAACAAACCTTTCAGCCTCTCACTGGGAAGGGAGAAGAGCACCAGCAGCACTTAACCCTGTTCTTGGAGATGGTACTTTTCAGATAAGAGTAACATGGATCAAGCCATGTGCCCCCTCTTCCCCAGCCTTCCTGTATTTCCTTCTGCAAAGCTTTTATCTGAAAAGTAACTGGTTTACCCCAGGAGCTCCCCTGAAACTTGTTAAAGCTGATTCCTGCTTATCTCCTGAGTATTGTTGCTTAAATGCTGAATTGCATGGTTGAATGGTTTAGAAAAATAATGACTAATGTTACTGGTGGTGCAGCAAAGAGAATGTGCTTAGAGAAGAAGGGAGACTTGGGCAGTAGCAGTAATTGTTAGCATGTGCTGGTTAGTTTTATAGATCTTCTGTTTTACTTATCTTCTATGACAGAACAACTGTCCCATGCTTTGAATGCCAAGTTAAAATAAAATGCAAGTTGATAGGGTAAGCAGCTCAGTGGAATAGCTTACCGTTTTGTGTGCTGCTGTCACTGTATGTGCAGCTGTAAATGTGAGGACCAAAGGCAGGAGTCAAGGATTGAGAAGGAGTGAGCATGGGAGGGATAAAGGGATAAAAAGAGTCTTATCTTGTGTACATATCTGACACTCAGCATGCTGGTGAGACTGCCTGATGCTTGATTACTGCAATCTGTCCTGTGTTCTTACTAAACTTGTTTTCTACCATCTTGTTCATGGATGCCCTCAGATCTTCAGTGTGTGTGTAAATGCTCATAAACTCCAAACCAAGCTAACCAGAGAGTGGGAGAAGAGATTTGAGTGCTAGGATCTGCTGTGGGACCATGAAAGTCAGGGGCTTTTGCGTGTTTGGGCCAGAGCTTGGGCAGGAGCAGGGTGTGGGTTCTCTAGCAGAGTAAGATTCCCCTGGGCTGGAGAGGAGGAGCAGGGGAGGGATGTCAATACTTCATGTGCAAGTGCTTGGTGTGTTCATCAGAGATGCTGATAAACGCACTGTTTATTCTGTCTGTATTTGATCTGTCAGGCCATCTCTCCTCTCTCTGTCTGCCAGTGTTGGGGACACCACCAGCTGGATCTGGGGATGTGGAACTGTAGTAGCCCTGTGTCGGGCAGGAAGATGAAGACATCCTGGTTCCTGAGAGTGGCCTAGAATTGGCTGTTCAGATGCTTCGTGGGCTTTTTTTCAGTTATTGGAACCCCGGGCACAGAGAATTTCAAACTTTCTGTGGTGACAGGCACTGACCCCAGGAGAACACTGCATTTGACCTAAGGCCTTGGAGAAGGCTTCCAAAATTGAGTGATGGGACTGGGATTATGGGCGTGTAGTTTGAATAGAAGTGTATAATATCTCATGGTGGAAAACTTAGAGTTTAAGGGTTTGAGATATAGTAATATATATATAAAACAAGATGGAGGTTTTAGGGTGTTGGGCTGTGCTTCTTCACAGGTTTGGGTGATACTGTGTGATTGAATGGAAAAGTCCACAATGTGGGCCACAGATGGCTGGTTATTGGGTTAAAAGTAAAAATAATTTGGCTGGCATTTCATAATTGGTTAGATTACATTTTAAAGGCCTTGTAGAGAGGGACCTTTAGCTGCATTTTTAGTTTGCTGGCTTGATGTGCTGTAGAACTCATGTTCTGTGAGACTGTAATATAGATAAGAACTAATAAACATCTGAGTCCGAACAAGAATACTGTCTCACTCGTTAATCCCAACGCTGAAAGAAGCAGATAAGCTACAAGAAAACTTCCACAGCCAGGGTCTGTATAATTTCATTTTTTCCCAGAAACAGGTTTACATCTCTTCTTGCATTCTTTTTAAAGTTAAACAGCACCTAGTTTGACTGATGCAAAAAATCCTGCTAGTAGATCCTCATCCATGTTTACTAGGATTTCTTCATTAACAGTTGCTTCAGTTATTCAGCTTTTGATACATGCAATGTATTCTCCTATGCTGCTCTAATCAATTCACTCACTATGTCAAGCACTTCGTTGAAGTCTTAGATCTTTAGCTGCTGTAGTTTCAGCACTACTTGCAGTCTCCTTCAACTGTGGACCCAATTGTTTGCCTTTTTTTTTTTTAAAGCAAGGTCCATTTGTCTGTTACAATGTTGATTGTTGCTATTTCTATCCTTACCCTTTAATCCTTTATGTGCTGCATCCTGTATTTTGACTTCCCTTACTTTTGTTCAGGGTAGGTCTAGCAGATGTGTCTAGCAGACCTCTTCCAATCTCAGCGCAGGTACACAGGCTAAACAATCAACCAGTGGAGCTGTGCCCTATTAGGAACAAACAAGGCAAGGAAACATCTGTGAATGTGGCCTCTGAGGCAGGGAGAGAGCTTTTGTGCTGAACAAGTTCTATTCTCTTTGTGACGTTTGAAACTTCGTCTCATTTCCTTGAAAACAGAGGACATGCAAAAAATTCTTCATGCGCATACTGTCATTCTGTGTGTGAGAATGAGTGGTTCAAGGTGTCTTTTAAAATAATTTTTTATGCATGTTAGATGCTGTGGTAAAGTCCATGGTTGGTAACTGTGTGCTGTTTTGGTTAGGGAAAGTTCTCAGAAGGGGAGAAAAGGATTTCTTCTTGGAGAGCATCTGGCCTAGGGAGAAGCTTTTACAGGGAACAGTAGGATATGCAGTAATAGATGTGCTAGCTGAGAGCTCGCACTTGGGAAGTTTTCTTAGAGTAATGGGGAAGAAACACAAAACTAGGCCAGACACGATGAAAACAGGGGAGATTTTTCTGTTAACCTAGAGGAGAACAAGTAGAGTTTGTTGAATCCATAAGGGCTATTGAAGATTGCTAGTGTGCCAAGCAGGTCTGGAGGAAAAGGGCCCTTGTTGCGAAGACATAGTTGTGCAGAAAAGGTATTTGTTTTCAAATAGCTGTATTTTAACTTCCTTTCTCAGATGAATCTGTGTTTTCAGACAGTAGACAGTTTTTCAAGTTTATGTTCTAATAAAACACTGTTTCTTTCAAGCCCTTTTGGTATTTTTTGGTGTGTTCACTTTAAAGAAAAGGTGCAGACAGATCAATCTCAAAGCTCTAGCATGTTTGAAATCCAGTTATAGCATAAAAGTTAAAAAAATGTTATAGCTGGTGAAACATATGAGGTCACCTTTAAAGAAATCCAGCTGACTGCATCATGAGGACTCTTGAGAGAATATGAAGAAAACTTTGCATACCTTGTTGAGGAAGCTTTTTATTGTGAGTGTGCTTCAGAAATCAGTTCTCAGTCTTAGCAGTTTGTAGCACAATTCCCACTGGTTATGGAAGATACTAGTGAAGCTGCAGAGCCTATTGGGATAGGCCAAGTATGGGATGATGGAAATGAAAAAAGAACATTACCCTGTACCAGACTGACTTCTCTGAAATCCAAAAGGAGCACAGTTCCTTTACAAGTGAAAAACTCTCCCAGGTAGCTGTGCACTTTGGCTGATGTGGATTTTCTGAGTGACTGGGGTTGGTAAGGTACCTAGTGTGGTGGTACTGCTTTCCTGCCTCAGGTTGCCTGGGCTGCATCTAAGGTGGCTCTCCAGGGACAAGAGGAGTAGCACAGTTCCTTGGGGATTTCGTAGTCCACACTACACCCTACCTCCCATATCAAACAGAGGGAGAATTACCTTGTTAGATGCATTTCCTTTTATTTAGGCGAGTCAGGTTTCCTGTTACAAACAAATAAACATATAAGCTAACCAAACAGAAAAGCTTCCAGTTGTGTTTGTGAGTGTAACTGCAGTTCAAATGTGATCCTTTTTTCCTGCCCTTTGGAAGGTTTTATACAAACCCAGCACTATCTTTGTTCCATACCAACAGTAGTCTAGTCTTTTTCCAGCCTAAACGATTCCATGATACTAGAACTTTGGAAAGATCCAGATTGTCCTCTAATTTTAATTACTTTCAATTAATTTTAGTTAAGGGTTTTGAATACCTGCTCCCTGCTTTAGAGTGCTCAACCAGAATTTGCCTGGGTAGATGCTGCTGGAAAGCTTTGTGTTTTGAAACTCTCCTTGGGTCTGGGTCTGCCTGTCCTCAAGTAGTTTCTTAGTTTGATTTCTGTTTTTCCTAAAATACAGTGATTGCTTCAGAAGTTGAACTTGAAACTTGAGAGAACTATCTCAGAATTTATGCAAACACAGTTTTTTTTCTTTAGTAGCTTGTAAACTTTGTATGCCTCTACTACACAGTGGTTGGTTTTTTGCAAAGAGATAATATTAGTTATATAAGAAGTATCCTTCAAAATGGCAGTAGTGTTTGAAAACATAGAATAGTCGTGGAGAAAACAAAAAGATTATGGGATGAGTAGTCAAAAACAATAAATAATGAAAAGACTTGAAAAAACAAATAGCATTTATCAGAAAGCAGGGTTTGGGGATTTTTATATTGACTATTGGAAAAGGGCTACAAAAAATACAAGATTCAGAAATACATGATTTAATGTTGGAGCTTGATCAAAGCAATTTATAAAAAAGTAATGGAAGATGTGTCTGTGCATATGAGATGAGGAAGAATTTTAAGAACTGAATTTAGTAAAAGAATTATAAGGCTTATTAGTGTTATTAATTGTTCTGCTAAAACGAAGCTAGCATTATGGGTAGAAGTGAATTGATATTTAAAAAAAATACACAAGACTTATGGTGGATTTTTAATGGATTTTTTCCAAGAGTTTGAATACTTGCAAATTTGGAAGATAAACAGCTTGAAAGTTGAGATTAATGATGGTTTTAGGACGGGTAATAAATAACGATTGAAATTACCATGTTAAATTTAATATGAGTAAATATTGCTCAAAAGAAGGCTTAAAATTCACCAGGAGACAGTAATGGTTTGTAAGTTAATGAGCAGAACTAATAGCTGTTAGCTGAGGCACTGAAGAGAAGACTCTCAGCTGGTGTATTTTGGGACACCTCATTATGCCAGTTCAGGAGTGCAAACGTCTCTGATGTTTGTGTGCATTACTGGGTAATGTCTGGAAGTGGTGCAATTGAATGAAAGTTCCATCTTTGTTAGGTAGTGTTTGAGAGTTTTCTCAAATTATGACAGCCCTCTGATTTTCAAATGTCACCTGAAAATGCCTTTTCCTTTTTCTATAAGACTAGTAAATAGTTAAAAAAGGTACTGAAGGCAAAACCTATTTTGTTTGCAAGCTTTGGGAATTAAAGTGCAAGGTGGACGGCTAATAAAGGTCCTCTGCTTTCTGCGATACTTCCAAGGTGGATTGTGTACATGTTTGTTTATGAAATACAGTAAATAAAATAACACCTTTATTGAGTTTGCCTCTTCTGAAAGTGGTACTCATTATGCTTGAGTACCACAGCTCATCTGCTCATGAGCAGCCATTCCAGGGTCTTGAACAGTTCCACGCATAGTCTTGGGCAATCAGAGAGTCACAGTCTCTTGTGAGTGATGGCTGTAGGGTTGGCTGGCATTTAGGGAATCCTGTTTTGCTAAAAAAAGTAGCATTTTGTATGTGCCTTCCAGTCCAAGCCTTTCTGTGATTCTATGACCTGCCCAGTCACAGCATTTATGACACCTTTCTGCACCTGAAGGGTGTTTTGTTAATAAAGAAATACACAGAATATCTGTTCTTAAAATCAGACTGCTTGCTCTCCATCATTTAGCACATTTTTCAAATATTGAGAGTCAAAATCAACCAATAGTAATACCTAAATAAGTTAAATACCACTACTTCAAAAAAAAAAAAAAAAGGTAGGAAGCCTAATAATTTGTTCTCGATGATGGTGAAAAATCAATAAAGTAACTTTCTTTGCTCACTAGTCACATTTTCTTCATGCATGAAAGATGGTACGGCATTCAACTTCATTGTGTTTGACATTCCCAGTCTAAAAAGGATCTCTTAACAAGGTGAGGTGACATGGTGAAAACTTGGAGAAGTGACTGGAAAGTCCCGCTTATGCCATCCTCATCATTTTTTATAGGATAGTATGTTGCTTTTCCAGTTGTCAGATTTTATTTTTTAAACATCTTCAGTTCTTCTCCCACTCTTTATCTTTTGACAATCTTTCTGTGTCCAGTATTTAATAGAAAATTTCCATTTCTGCTAATGAGAATTACCAGGATATTCAATTGCCCGTTTAGTCTTGAGAAAATATGTATTTTCTTTTTTCAAGTATTGCATCTTAGAATTAATATTTACATGAACCAAATATTTGCTGAATTACTGCAGAACCATTTTTCAGTGAGGAATTGTAAACAGAAACAGTGACTTTAGGAAAGTCACTGCTTTGTTGATTTAAACTCCTTCGCTAAAATGATGGAAATACAGGTGATTCAGCAAGGTTGTGGACTAAAGAGGCCTGAATTTAATGAATGATGAGCACCATTAGGTTTTACTACATTGCAAGTAGTGCCTAAACATAGGCCTAAAGATTAAACCCCAGTAAATCCTATTTAAAATTTTTGGCTGAGGAAATTACCATGTGTTTAAACATGGAAGTATATTTAGAAAAATTTTACAAGTGTGAAAAAATGAATGTATTTATAGTAAGATATGCACATGCTATTTCTTGTTAGGAATGAGTACTCAGTTGATTATAATTTTACATGTTTTCTTGTGGAATCATTCAGTTTTGGCAGATAACTAGTAAATACACCAGTGTATAGTTTCAGTTATTTTTTGTTTCTTCTGTACTTAGTATTTCTTATGTGCCCCAGTGTATGATAAGCTGTTCTGGGGACCTGATCCACTCTCAGAAGTATGCTGTGGGGATTTTTGTCATTTGTTGTTGGATTGATAGTTTCCATGTAAAAAATCTTGCTAGTTAATTTTTAATGCATTAATGAATGCATTAAGTATTGCTCTTAGAGCTTAGCAAATTATACCTATTTTAAGGGGTTTATATTCTAAATATAAATAAATTAATTGAATGGAAGAGCATATACTAATTGATAGAAGGAGTATTAGTTTCTTTCCTGCCTGTTTTAAGAAAAAAAAGTATATTCAGTGACTTTTGTTTATGTTACTAATGCTTAAGGATTTTTCCCAATATGTTATAGTAGCAAACAAACTGTGAATTAAATATAGAGTAGCGCCTTTTAGGAAGTAAAATATTTATATTCCTTTCTATTATAAGTAAGTTCCATCTTTGTCAATTTTATCAACTTGTCTAGAAAGGAAATTATACTTAATAAATCATGTAAATTCAACTGCAAAACGACTATTATTGAATAGTTACACCTATTTAACATAAAGATGCAGTTTGGACACAGGTTCCAAAACATTTTATTTCAAGAAATTACTTGCATCTCATTAAAAGGTATTGTCATCCATCAAAATAAGGGGAAAAGAAAATTAACTTCGTTTCTAATAACTATGTGACAAGTGTGTGTGTACTTATATTTTTCTAAGAACACTTAGCTATGCATTTGTAGCAGGAAACTATAACATACCCATTTCTGAACTTATGAAAAATGCAGGGTTTAAATTATCTCATGCATTTTATTGATATATTTTCTTTCCAAAGTAGACATTGAATTTTATTTCCTTCTATGATATCATAGGTTATCTTTTAGTAGAATTCTTTTCTTTTCATTTGTCAACCCAGAAATGTGTATGTCTCAGAAATCATACTGTGTTTTTCTAACGACTGTACAATCTTCCAAATTTCTTAGTTCTGCAGCATGATTATTTTGAAGGTACACTTCAATGAAACACATTAATAGGCACTGAAAAATAGAGTATAAATTGACTAGCTCGTGAGAGTTTTTTGAATGTAACTTTATTTGAATTCTTTCATATTTCCTGTCATTTTCTGTTTTCAGTTGTGGCCATAATATAAAATCAACCCCACCGTTTGTTTTTCTTATTTATTCTTTAATTTTTTTTTATTTTTAATTTTACACCTGTAAAGCTTACTGGTTTCCTTGTATTTGCATTTGTTCATTCTTTTGTCAGCTTTTGAGGAGACAGCTCACCCCAGGAGACAGCTGTCGTCATACTTAGTCAAGTTAACTTGTGATTAGTTAGATGAAGGCTAAGGAATTGAGAATATTTTAGACTGTCTGCATCACATACTGCATCCAACCTCTGAACACAGGAGTTGCAATGAAATTTAAGAGAATTTTACGTGTCTGGGAGCTGACTGGCAATGACTCCGTAGGACATGTGGGGAAATGTCTCACAAGAAGCCATTCCTGTAGCTCCCCCACTACCACAGATTTGCCAGGCAAAGCCAGCAGAGACCGAGCATATAGAAGTATTCAGATAGCTGAGACCTACAGTTGATTCTCTTACCATCTGTAGGTTATTGCAGTGCAGATTGCTTCAGCATTTGGGGGTTTTTGTTTTTCCTTCCCCCCCTTTTGGATAAAGATTATAATATTTACTAGCTTTACAAAAGAATTTTGTGATTCTGGGAAAGAAATGTGAGATTAAATACCTAGCAAACATAGATTACTCTTATGTTAGTAGAAACAAAGAAAAATAGTTGAATTATTAGTATTACTATTACTATTATTATTGTATACTTTAATATACATATTAAGAAGCAAAAAATAAGGAAGAAATTGAATCAGTCACTTTGTTTTTGCAGGCTCTTTTATGTTGGTGAATACATCTGGAAGATATGCTGGACAGAAGGCTCACCTCCTGATGCCCCATCTGAAAGAAAATGATACACATTGTATTGATTTTCACTATTATGTTTCAAGCAAGAGTGGAGCTAGCCCTGGCACTTTGAATGTATATGTGAAGGTTAATGATGGTCCTATTGGTAACCCAGTCTGGAACACATCTATCACTCCCACTTGGAACAGAGCAGAACTGGCAATTAGTACTTTCTGGCCCAATTTTTATCAGGTATGTCTTACTTTTTATGAAATTTTGTTTCTCATAATAACCATCTGGTTTTTAATCATCATTTTAACTTTAAATCAAAATACCTTACAGTATTTCTAGTTGATCATCATCTTAATCACATTTTTGTACATGATGCTAAAAATGTTTGTTTTTACATACATGTGGCTGTGTTTATATGTTTACATATTTTTATGGAAGTGTATGAAATGCACACATGCTCTAAATGTGGATGAAGAATTACGGTTAAAAAAAAATCTAGAAACTTTGATATTGATTTCAGTCAGTTAACTCTGTTTCTCTGTAATAAATTCACTCTTTTTTTAAGTTCATTAGGGATTCTGGAATTGAATGCCACTAGGTTTTATTACAGTACGGTTTTCAAGTTTGATTTAGATCAGCAATACTTGTTGCTTTAGAACGAGCAGAATCCTGTGAATCCTCGTTCAAGTCTTAACTCTGAATGCAATATCCGTTTGTCCAGTAGTAGACATAAATATAACAGTAACTGTCATTGGAATGGGATTTTGAGTGTATCTTAAAAATTCAGGGGGAATTTCACTTGACCATCCCTTAGGGTCCTGCTTTTCTGTAGGATGGTTTAGACTATACAGTTAATATTTGATAGTAGGTCAATGTTTTTTCTCCTCCTTCTTGTGAAAATAAAGTCTATGTCTCCGCAAACAAGTAATTAAGAGCAGACCAGGAGCATAGAAGTGTTACTGAGACTCCTCCATCTTCACTTGAAATTTGGAAAGTTTGAATTATATTTGTTTGCCTGTACTGAATATTGTCACCATACTTATGGACTGAAGCTTTTTGAAGAAAAACCTTCCCAAAGATGGGGGGGTTTTCTTGACTGTAGACCTCCCTAGGAGGTACAGTGTTGCTCTTCCACCATGCTGTTCCAGAGTGGGGTACCCTAATTCCTACAGCAACAGCCCTGTTACTAGTGTCTCATATGGCAGTCCTGTTTCAGTTCCTGCATTTGCTGTTTCAGGTAACCAGGTATTTGTTGCCCCATCATATTCTCATGATGAGTTTGACAGTGTCCACTGCAGATACTCTAGGAGGCTGTGGTGGACTGCTTTTTGTGGCTGCAGCATCTGTCTGTGATGGTGTCTCAAGTGAACTCCATCTGTCCTTCTTGAGCCTTTCTTCTAAGGAAAAAAATATGCTGAAGAACTTTCTGGAGTCTTTCCCCTATGATTGTTTTACCCACAATGAAACAGAAAGTCCTAATCAAAAAGATGAGTTTGGACAGCCAGGAACATTTTATTCTTGGAATATAGGATGTGTGGGAGTGGATGCAATACTTGCAGACCCAAAAGAGCACATTTACTCATTTTCTCTTGCCTCTGATAGTGTGTTCCTGGGTTGGTTAGCTGGTATTCACAGGGTCTGCATTTGCATCCAGTGTTCTACCCAGGATTCCTAGGAACTGCTGCCACTGCGTTGTCAGGGCTCCTGGAGAAGATTCAGGGTAAGCCTACGGACATCTCTACAGACTTCATGGTGTGGGTCTTTTGTAATTGTCTGCAGGCTAGATGAGGTAACACTCTTGTGCCTTTTTGAGGAGGGCAGGCAGAATAGCAGAGCTGAGGTTTGCTTTAGCCATGTGGGAGAAGCTGTGTGCTCCCTTGAGTCTCTGGAGCATAAGGCTATATATATCCTGATCACAAGGTGCAAGCTTGGTTTAGTCATATATCTCTCAGGGTAAAAAGGCAGTGTCTGTTTTGTGCCCTGTCAGAGTTCAAGGAGTGTTTAGATGGTGCTTTCTGTCATTTGGTTTGGCTTTAGGTAGTCCTGTGAGGAACATGGAGTTGGTATCCATAATCTTTGTCTCTTCCAACTCAGGACACTCCCATGATTCTCTGACCTTACATCAAGACCTCATGTTACCAATTTGATGCCAGTGTTGAGAATGCCTTCCAGTCCTGCCAAAAAGTCGTTCTATCTTGACTGAAATAATGAAGACCAGTCTGTGTTGTTAGCCTCAGTGGGTGGTGGGAGAAGAGGATACAGCATCCCACAGACAGTTTTGTGGCTGGCATTGGATACAACTCAGTCATTGATAATGTGGAATTACCTGGAAGGTTTTGTGAACATGGTGGGTGGTTCAGGAGTACTGAATACTGAGTAAATGTGTGACTGTGTCACTTACGCCAAAGTCTGAAATGTCCCCATCTGTATAGTGAATTAGTAGAGGAGCTTCCAGTTTTCTGTCTTCTGAAAGGAGACTGGTTTTTTATGCAGCAGAACTGCTCTGGAATCAGCAGTTAGGAAAGAAAAGGGTTGTGCTTCAAAGACTCACTCTAGCTCTGAATCAAAACGCTGGTGTGGACAGGGGAATTTTAGTAGAAGAAGCCTTGATTCTGTCTAATAATTTTAAGGTAAATTAACATGTTCTTAAAAATACATAAAACCTCTGACAGTTTCAGATGCTATTCCTAATGTTATTAATGATAATCTGTGTCAGATTTCTGAAAATATGATGCATCTAACTGATGTCTGAGTAATGTGGATATCTGGTCATAGAAACTGGCCATCTGGACTGTTCACCATTATTTGTAGGTAAACCCTTTTATGCTTGCATGGGGCACTGCAGTTTAGCAGAGTACCATGCATCACCTGATGTATAATAGATGCCTGAGCCTGTCTGTAATGAATTCCATGTGCTCTCCTTGTTGCTGGAAATGTTGACATTTTTGCATAATCTTTCTTTCACTGTGGAGTATAGTAAATTATTTTCTTTGCATTTGCTGCATATAGTCTGAAATAATACCTGGTTAAGTACTGCAGTTTAGCTGATGTGCCAAAAGATCTTATGCTATGTTAATATATGTGGCAGTGCAGAGAATCACTGGTAAATACTGTAGCTTCACTGGTTCCATTGTAAATAAGCTCATTTATTCTCGAGGAAGTGCTGAGTGCTGTCATCATTTTAAGAGTCTATAGTTAATTGTCTTCATTTTTGGTTGCCTCCATCCTTTCAGAGATCTGTGATGCAATTTCCTCACTTGAGTGCTGGCATTTGCAATTTTTCATTGTTTCTGAACTCCTTTCATCAGTTTTCATGCTTTTTCTTCTTCACAGTGCTTGTTGTGGAAGTTAACTACAAGCAGCTGGGAGAAGGACAGGAAGAGGGAGAGAGGGTATATGTGGATTTGTGAGAATATTGGCTCCAAATTAGGCAACAGCTCAGGTGACTGCAGGAATATTGGGGAAGGCACAGAACTCATCCGATCAGTGTATAATACAATACCAGGTCTGCTTCCTAAGCTGCTGTTCATTTGAGTAAATCCATGTGTTCCGCGCAAAACTTCCAAAATGTACAAGACTTCCTCTCAGTGATTTTCTGAGTTTGTCTGACCTTACTGAACATAATTAAGAAAAGTCCCCTAAGAAGATTTTTAAGGAATGATGGAGCCCTTTTTAATTTTTCTTTTATGAAGGTTGGTGGTTTCCCAATGAGTAATCTCCAAGAGAAGACATTATATTAACAGGTGAACAGACAAAGCAATGTAATTGTGTGATTGTCTTTGTTGTCTTTTAAATCACATAATCTGTGTAGCCATTCACATCTGTGAATTTTTTATAATTCCATTCCCTTAGCAGAACCAACAAGATGTCTAGATGCAAGTGAAATCAAACTGTACTACAGAACTCTGAGAACAAATTATATATGATAACATTTCAGAGTTATAATATTTATACAATTAAATATTTCTTCAAACACTGTGTTATGACTGTTTTGCTGTTGAAAAATGTAGGCAAAAATAACTTCCACTAAATGGTAGCTGACTGCAAATCAGATTATGTAGTATGGAGTGAATTTTAATCCAGCTTCTAAATATTTATTGGTGTAAACCACGTATTGTGAACACATACAAGCAAAGTGTTCAAAAGATTTAATAATTAACAGGAGTTTATTATTGTAGCACCAGTTGCCTAAGCTTGTAAATACTGTTCAGATTAGGTTTCTATTTAGAATCTATTCATTAAAAATACAGTCTTTGAACTAAATAATTTATTTTAATGTACCCTTTTCTTTTTGCCAGGTAGCTACTTGTGTATGTTGCACATAATAGGTAAGCTGTACTACATATATATCACAAATCACAATTACAGCCTGCATGTATCAACATTAACTGTTGATTACTTGCTGATTATTTAAATTGTCAAGCATCCTGACAATTAAGGATTTATTTAATTTCATAATTAATGATCTTCCAAGTATTACTGCCTAACATCTGCCACTGATTTTAGGGTTTGTGTGCACTGCTGTCCAGTTCGTGATAACAGTGTGCTTGCAGTAACATGGGTTCAAGCTGCCAAACACCTTCTGAGAGTCCAAGATAATCAGCACAGCTTGTTCTTTTCTGCTGTGCCTGCTGGTCTCTGAGCTATTTGTTTCTAAGTAGCTGGTGTATTTCTGCAGGTACTAGTCTTATTTCAGTTTTATAAAATCGCTTTAGGAGTGCTCCCCTGAGGAAGCATTGCCTTCCTCTTTTTAACATTGTGCCCGTGAGAAATTGTTTGCTTTACTGAGCTATTGTCTATCTGGTGCGTCTTAAGCAAGAGCATCAAGGAGTTTATCATGCCTTTGGAGACAGCCTGCAAACAAAACAAAGCTTCACATAATTCCTAAGACCTTCACGCTCCTCCTGACTTGAGTAGAATTAGAATGTACATGAAAAAAGTGAATTGAATGTTGCATAGATTTTTCTGGTTAGTAGCAGGATTGTTTTTAGTTTCTTGGTGAGCAGTCGCAGTATGTTGAGAGGCTGTAAAATTGATGCTTTGAGATACAAGTCATGAAAAGGCTCCTCATCTACTGAGGAGAGAGTGGCAGGGGTTTTTTGGTGTATGTTTTTATTTTCTTTAATGTTTTGATGGTTTTTCTTATTTGGATTTTTTAGCAGCAGTAGAATCTGGCGATTTCAGAGTTGCTTTCCCTAGGTCAGTTAATGATTCTCAGACTAATTAGTAATATTTAAAAGAAATATTCCATTTTACAAGTGTTTCCATTTTGGAACATCATTCTATGCAAAAACTGCTACTGAGTTTAATCTGGTGAGGGGATTGTGTTCCCTGCTTCTAACCCTTCAAGCAGGCAATTTAACACAGCACCACTGCAAGTCACACACTGTACCCTTATCAGTTTTTATATTTTGAATTATTTGCTTTGTACTTTGCTGGAAGTCAGTCATGGCAGCAGTGAACTGAAACAAATCTTGATTAAATAAAACAACAAATACAGCAGATTTAAAATCCAGAAATGGAATTGAAAAGATTAAAAATAGCTCTTAGTGGAGTAACACAACTCTCTGTGCCACTGCAAATGTAAAATCCTATGAAGCTGAAGTGAAAAAATGGGGTAAGAGCCTGGCAGTAATTCCTGATCCTTTTTAGTAAGGACACAAAGGAGTTACATGCTGTCACTTCACTGAGATGAGATTTACCCTTCACCATTCTGACACATTCCCCTGTAAATTAGGAGTTTAGGGAATAAGAAGCAGTAGATCAAACCTAACTTCTAAAATCTGGTCTTAAACATACATTTGTTTCATAGCCTGCTTTGTATATGTTTGGCTTGGAGTTTGGCTCATGCAGTGTACCTAAATCCTCATCTGGGATGGAGCATTAAGCTTCTTGCGCAGTAAAAGTCAGGCTCACGTTCTCATGTGTGTGTGTTGCATTCAACTGCACACATACAGTTCCTGAACTGTGCTTTGAACTCCAAAGAAACTTTGAAATGCATATTGCATTTTGAAAAACAAACCTGTGTCAGGCATCTTAAATAGCTCTTCTTCATTGAGTTATGTGCTTTGGGAATAGCTATTTTGAGAAAGATGTGCCAGGGCAAACCACATACCTAAATTTAAAAACCCCCAGCAGTCTAAAATGGTTGCAAGTAAGGAGGCATGCTTTTTTTTCATATACACAAGGCTCTGTTATGTGCTCCTGTCCCTTGTTCCTAAACCAGAAAAGCATTTGGGCCTTCAGTAGAGAAATACAAGACAGCAACTAGTTTAGAAACAGAAAGAGAAGAATAAGATTTAAGAAGCCTTAATGTCAGGAGTTCAGTTTTCACTCTGGCTTGCTTGTGTTTTTGTGGTCTCGGATTGGCAGCCGCCACCAAAATGTTGTTTCATGTGCTTGAGTGCAGGTGTGAGGGCCACGTGACAGTCGTGTAGGAGTGAGAGGTGGTGGGGCAAATGGCATGACGTGAATTCCCAGCCAGGGAGGCCTGAACACAAGTTAGGCAGCCCACGTTAATAAGCTGGGATGTGGACCTCTGTGGAGCCTGGGGAATAACTTTCCTTCACAAGGCTTTGATGAGAAGGCAATTGCTGCTGTTGTGATAAGGCAGGTAGTCCTAGGATGAGTCAGAAATGGGGGGGTGGGGAGGGGAATTCAACTCACAGGGTACAAGTCAATGCCAATTTTCTGGAGAGAAGCAGTGCCTTGTACAGACAGTCAAAGAAAGGCGCTCTGTGTGGTAAAGCAGAGCAGGCAGGGAGAAGAGCGAAGCGTGTGATACAGCACTGCCTGCTCACTGGGGATGCAGGGGGGCAGGATTGCAGCCTGAGCTTAAGCAGCTTTCTTGATACTCCTTTCTCTTTCTTGTTTTTGCAAAGTGCTATTTTTAAGTCGTGTGAAGGACAGTGTTTATATTAGGTACAATCCACCTTTTGACTGAAAGTGTTGTAATTTTGCAGCAACAAAGGCAGGAATTTGCAGAGTGAGGTTGTGTGGCAACAAAACGTGTTTATTTCTATTGTTCTTTGGAACAAACGAGTTATCTTGAGTTGCACATTTTCAGCAGTAAGCATTTATGTTGGTGAGCAGACCCCCTTTCTTTGTTCATATGTAGCAAGGGGAAGTGGCAGGAATGAAAAGCTAATTTTGCTCTTCAGTGAAGCAGGGAGGATCAGGGACAGTGCAGTGCTAAGCTGCTTCCCTGGTTCCTGTTTGGCAGGCCTGCTGCGGGAGAATGCTGTAAAACAGCTCTCAGGGCAGTGTTCAGCAGTTTTTTCTGAGCAAGTGAATTCCGTGTTTTAACCAGTTGTTTCCGGACTGATAAGGTGGCGGAATAATAGGCAAAAAATCCAAGGGCCGCCCAGTCTGACGTTGCTGGAGTGCTTTCTCTGTTTTGACTGGAGTCTTTTGTATTGCCTGCAGGTGTTGCATCAGCCATGAGAAAAGGCAAAGTTTGGAGGTGGCAGTAAAAAAGTTTAATGTTTCCAGGCCGAGCTACTTTTCAAATGGGAAATTATGGAGAAAATTTGATGTGAAATAAGTTTCTAGGTTTCATTTCTAGTGAATTTACTAGGAAAACTGATCCAGATTTGTGAAGAGTCTTGACATCCCTATTGTAATGTAAGGTTTTCAGCAAAAAAAATGGGCTCTCAGAAGTGTTTCTCAGGTCTCTCTCTTTCACAGTGTGTAGCACTCTTACCAGGGCTTTTAGAAACCTGTAATGCATAGCATAAAATTTCTTTTTTAATTTAAAAAGGGAAAATGCTTAGTTAGCAGATATTTGAGTCTGTAATCACCATTCGTTATTTCAAATAAAACAAAATACTGGATTTGTATACAGCAATTGATAGTATTTCACGGGCTGTGAACAGAAGAGGTACTATATTATTATACTTGGAATAAACTGTCATGTTCATAGAATCATAGACTGATTTGAGCTGGAAAGGATCTTAAAGATCATCTAGCTGCAAACTCCTGCTGTGGCTGGGACACCTTCCATTAAACTAGGTCTCTCAAAGCCCCATCCAGCCTGTCTTTGAACACTTCCAGGGATGGGGCTCAGTTTCTCTGGGAAACCTATGCCAGAATTTCACCATCCTCTCATTGAAGATTTTCTTACTAATATCTAATCTAAATCCATCCTCTTTCATCGTTGAGAGCCATCGCCCCTTCCTTGTCTTATCACTATGAGCCTTTGTGAAAAGTCCCTTTCCAGCTCTCCTGTAGATCCCTTTTAGGTACTGAAAGGCCATGGAAAATCTCCAGTATGTATATGTGTTATAGGTACACCTGTAATGGTGTATCCCATAATGAGACAAAGTTGAATGGAGCTCTAATGAAAGGTGCATAACATGCTCATGACAAAGGGCTTGGAACTAGATGACCTTGAAAGTCCTTTCCAACCCAAACCATTCTATGATCCTGTGATCCCTGGAGCCTTCTCTTCTTTAGGCTGAACGACCCCAGCTATCTTCATAAGCCTCTTCATAGGGGAGGTGCTCCACCCCTCCGACCGTCTTCGTGGCCCTTCTCTGAACTTCCTTCGTCAGGGTTCATGCCCTTCTGGGGATCCCCAGAGCTGGATGCAGTAGTCCAGGTAGGGTGTCACTGAAGTGGAGTAGAGGGAGAAAATCACCTGCCTTGACCTTTTGGCCATGCCTTTTCTGATCCAGCCCAGGATGCAGTTGGCTTTCTGGGCTGCAAGTGCATGTGTCTGGGTCGTTTAGACCTTCTCATCCAGCAACACCCTCAAGTCCTTCTCCTCAGGTCTGCAGTCGTTCTATTCTAACCAGTCTGTATCTGTGCATATTTTTTCTTCTATATATGAATCAGTGTCTCTCTTTGACAATGGTATGCCACTATTGGCTTTAGTGCCTCTTTCCATTTACTAAAAATGACATATTCCATGTCAGAAGAGACTAAAAGTTACAGTCATTAAAGTTAATATGAGTTTGGATATTGCTTTTAATGGAAACACAATTAAACTGACAGTATTTCAATTTGTAAGACTTTTCTTTGGAATGTACTCTCTTTAATGTCAATAATTGTAATTCAGTTGTATGTCCAACTGGCATATTCTTGACATGCTGCCTGGCTTTTTTGTGGAAGGACACTTTCGTTATTTTGTCTAGAGATACAGCAGGGTATTTTAGATCAGTTGTTGAGTTTTTCCTCTGCTCTTGTCATTAGCAGTTGTCATTCAGTTGTTTCAAGGTTGTAGTTTCTGCCTATGAACCAAAGGGGTAGGAATCTACAAGCTTTTTTGGCTGTGAGTGCATTGCAATACTGAGATACTTAAAGTCTTCTCAGAAAGCCTTGTAGCTAAGCTCCCCTGTTATGAATTTCATAAAGCTCAGGTTACTGGTCCAGCTTGAAGCCAGGTAGCTCTTTAGGAAACACACTCTTACATAGCATTTTTGAAAAATTACTTAAGTCCCTGTTACTTGGTAGTAACATTTTCATCAGAAAACTTCTGACTGGTTTGGCTGGCTGCTCTACAGGTGTGCATGTGCCGGTTCCTCAGGGTATCTTCTAGAATGTAGCATACCTGAAAGTTGAGAACCTGAATACTCTGCAGTGAAGGGATGATGGATTAGGTAGGCCTTTCAGATGGCTTTGTGCAGCTGCTTTTATACTGAGTGCTTCATAGGAAAGAGGGGGGTGATTTTTATTTTTTTTTTTTTTATGTTTCAATTAAAAAAGAAGGGAAAGTTAGTTGTTCATGTATTTGTCTTCTTAAGAGAGAAAACTCAAAGCCGCTGAAGATTACAGGAAACAAAGGAGTAACTATCCGCAGCCCTCTGTGTTTTTAGAGGCAGGTCTTCATGTCTGCACTTAAATTTAGTTATCTCAGATATTTACTTTGTGGCAGCATATTTCCCTGGGAAACTTATCCGTCATTTCTGAGACCAGGTTATCTGCTCCCCGTTATTCACTATAGTGTTGCAATGTCTCTGCCTTAATTGCAGGTTCCTGGGGCTATGCCATGGTTCTCATAACCTGTGGTCTTTCAGATGTTCTCAGTTTGGAATAGGCTTGGTAGCTCTTAAGGAAATGGAGCATTCTCTGCCCTTTTTTCAAGGGCATCAGCATAATTACTTTTTTTTCAGAGATTGTAACACAAATGAATAATGTGCAATTTGTCATATTTCTTAATAGAGAAGTGCTTATTTTTTCAAAGTTCGATGACTGAAAACAGGAGCTGCATTATCAGGTCTTGTTAAAACATGGGGTTACTTAGTGCACATCACCTCTCTATTTCAATTTCAAGACTGGTAAGATGAGGGTAACAATCATCATTAGAAAAGTTATTTCAGGTCTCAGAATGCAGGTTATTCTTTGAGTCTTTGCTCTTTTTCTTCTTTAAGAACTTCTGCTTCCCAAGATAGTTAAGACAAATTCCATCAGGAGATTTTCTTCTTTTTTATGAAAGAGATCTTCTGAAATTATCAGTGGTGGTGTTCTGGATGTTTTACTATGTGCCGGGAGCCAAACCCACACCCTGTTCAGCCTGCTGCTGTGGACCAATAATGCCACACCAATATGTTTAAGAGCCATCTGGCCTTTAAAAGGCCACTGACTGAGACTTGTGACTAAGCAATCCTTTTGTTGCAGAACTTGTTTCTGAAAAATTTCTTCGGCAGCATTTGGACTTTGCTCACTGACAGTCCTGTGGTTTTTTTTCTTGCCACATGATTCTTGTAGAAATTTTGTTTAGATGGGAGACAGAACTAGAATTAAAAGTAATTTTTTTTTATTTTCAACTATGTGGTGTTAAGGCCATATTTGCAGCAATTTTATTCCAGTGAGACTGGGAGGGAGAAATAAACAGAGACTAGGAAGAAGAAATCTGGGAGAGAACAACAGATTGATGTCCACAGAGCAATGAAAAAGAAGGGAGAAGGCAGAGGCAGAAGGGCATGAAGGTTTTTCTCACCACAAGGTTTGTTTTGAAATCAGAAAGTGTTTATTCAGCATCAGGAAGTTGTGATATATAATGGAGCTGTATGTTATCCTTATAACATATTTGTATTCTGTAGCATTCAGTAAGGGATAGAGTGTATAGTGTACGTCTGTTTCAAGGTGAAGTACAGCATATGTGCAAAAAATGTTTCTAAGTTTTGTCTTCCTCAGAGTGGTTCCTGAGACCAGTTAGAAAAGGCAATTACAGTTAACTTCCTGAGCAAAAGTGAACTATTAAAAAAAAAAAAAAATCACAACTTGGATTTTAGCATGAACTTCTTGAGCATTGGTGTGGAAATGTACCTGCTAACATTACTGGCATATTTTCTACTATTCCATATAAACATTCTTGGGATGTTCAAAGCTAAGGCTGCCAAACTTTGGAGAGGTTTACTTTAGAATGTACTCAATTCAAATAACAAGAATGCTCCATTTATTTTGTGGCCTATTTATAGCCATGAAACAAACCATGGCAAATGGATCTGCTTTGCTTAATTCACTACATTTGGTGGAGGATTAAAAGCATGTAGAATACATTCCTGAAAATAGGTATGTTTATGTCGATACCTTGCAAATCTGTGTACTACAGAATTGTAATTTTTAAAATGAAAGCAGTTCATTCTGCAAGACAAAGAGTTGAAAATAAAATACTGGTCTTTATTCTTAAAGCATTCTTTAGATAACTACTTTGGCAGACCAAATATTGGGAAGATTAGTTCTTTCTGCTGTGAGCCATATATGATCATGCTTGAAAATCTCAAAAAATGATGAAAACATGAAAAAATGTAATTTATGAATATATGTTCTGGTTAATTTTAATGATTAGAACAACAAATTTTGAGGATTTTATGATTGTGTTTTGTTTTCCAGGTGTTCTTAACATATTGAAAGAGTTGATGTATATTTCCGTGACGAACGAATATTTTTATATTCCCTATGTTCCAAAGATGCTAACTAAAATTCTCTTTTTGCTTCTTAGGTTGTTTTTGAAGTGGTTACTTCAGGTCACTCTGGATATGTGGCTATTGATGAAGTGAAAGTTCTGGGACATCCATGTAGTAAGTAACTATTTTGTGTTGTAAAGCCAGACCCCCTCAAATGAATGTTCTACTATGCTTCAATAAATGTGGAGCAAAAGATAAGTAAAACATCAGGAAATAATGTCATTGCCATAAGTACAG
>VWZN01001403.1:566442-582571 GCA_013396955.1 Regulus satrapa | reverse complement strand
ATATATATATATGAAGTGTTGCTAAACAGGGCATCATTGTACCTTTTTGTCTTTAAAGACATTTCTCCTTATGTGCACCTTGTGTACAGAACTTAGCATGAGTCCCAAACCCAAACTGGGCCATATGGCAGCTCCTATCAAACAAAATCATCAAATCATCATGGTTCTGTGATTCTGAGATTTTTTGATGAATTTTCTGTCTGCATCAAAAATTCAGAGCAGCCGCAAGCTGAGACATTAGTGAGAGCAGTTGAACAACAAAACAGCTGACTATATAAAATTATTTTTTCCAAGGCTCAGAAGGAAGAAAACTCAGCTGGCTGAGGACTGAGACTTTTCTCAGCAAGGTTACATAGGGTACTTCTCAAGGTTCATGGCTCACTTTCTGCACTGTTTTACTTAATTATACTTCAGATATATTTATTTTTCTCATTTCTTTATGTTGTTATTTTAAGGATATGTAATACCTCGTTATCCTGAATGTCAAGTCAAACCTAGTAAATAAAGCTTTAATGTGGTAATCCAGACATAATTAAATAGACTACTTAAATAAAACATTGCTTCACATGCATGCTGTTTGTTAAATAAATGTATTAAGATCATACACGGAATAGTAGGTTGTGATCTTGCTGACCAAATGACTGAGTGGGGAAGAAGACTCCAACTTCTGTGTGATTGTTCCTCTTATACCATATTGTGCTTGCGTGCATTGGTGTGACTTTTAAGTACAAGTTATGACTCCAAATAAAAGGTGCTCCATCAGTTAGTACCAAAGCACCTCATAAAAATGGTTTTAGTGTTAATAGCAAGAAGGCACACATATTTCTTAAAATACAGAGACATTTACGCAGAATCAGCAGCTGTTATTTCGAAGTCACTTATTTCTAATAAACACAGCAGGCTCTCATGTATTTAGAAAGTACAGGTGCTTCTGCATTTTGAATTTTTATTCTTGGTTCAGGTAGAAATCTGAAGCAGCATTTTAGCAGCTCACTAATTTTTTTTATACAGATCTTGAGAGGTTTGATTTGTGGTTTGTACCAGTCAATTCTCAAAACCTGCAAACAGTTCTTTTTAATGTGGAGACTGAGTTATAGCCCATAGCATGTAAAGTTCTAACATAACAGTATTGAAATGCAAAAGCTTTAATGAAAAGTTCTTTGATGCAGTAATTAAAATGTTAGAAATTAAGACATCAAACCAGTTAAATTGTCTAAAGAAAATTGAAAAAGTGTAAAAATTGAAGTAAAACTACTGTGTCTAAAACTTTGTAAAGTTCATAATTATATTCTTTCTGTATATTCCCAGAAAAATAGTTCTGGAATTATTAACTCTTTAAACAAAAATTGAAATGGGAAAAATATTTGATAGGCAGTTGCCTGGGTAGTAAAAACAAAGACCAAGTAGAAGACAGCCTGTAGGCACATAGAAATGAAAGGGATGGGTTGTGGTAGATGGGCAGGGTTGGTGTGTGTGTGTGTGTGTGTGTGTGTGTGTGTGTGTGTGTGNTGTGTGTGTGTGTGTGTGTGTGTGTGTGTGTGTGTGTGTGTGTGTGTGTGTGTGTGTGTGTGTGTGTTTTTCTAAAACCCAATGCCCTTGACCACTTAGGGCATACTTGGTAATTCAGAAAAGCTAGTTTTCTACAGTTTAAAAAGACCAAGGAAACAGTAAAATCAAGTGGGGTTAAAGGCAGATTTAAAAAAAAAAAAAAAAAAAAAAAAACCCCCAAAAAACAGCTGAAAAGTTTGGAATATACTGAAGAATTTTACTAGACATTCTGACATTAATAGTTTCATAAGCCAAGAATTGGATAAGTTTGGCCTAAACTCTGTCTGTCCTAATTGGGGAATTTTTTTAAGAAAAAAAAAAGGCCTGTATGTATAATAAAATTTGCCATAAGGACAGCTCTGAAAATACTTTATCCCATATTTAGATGTTATGTGGAACGATTTTATTTTGTCTCCTCCTTCTTATGCTGTCTAGCACTGGATGTTTAGCAACTTTTTTGTGAAGCTAGCTATTTATAAATTCCTTAAAATGCAATTTCTCCCAGTAATAAGGGTTTTTAAGAAAATATCATCAACACTTTAAATGCTTGTAATGCTCTGCTAGAAAATGGATATTTAGTTTGCTAGTACTCTGCTAGTAGTATATAATACTTTCATGTTGAAAAGCAATGTTCAAAGCCTGGTTCATCCATTAGTATAGACAGTGCAAGAAGTCTGTTTGGTTGCAGTGGGATTTGAGTAGCTTGAGGAATACTGTGCTTTAAAGGATAGGTTTCTCTATCAAATATAAATACTTTCCTATATTACATGCTTGACTCTTTCTAGTAAAGCAAAAATACACACATTGTCTTTTTTACTTCAGTAGATATAATTTTTGTTTGAATATCAGTTTCATTCATTAACTTGCTTGTAGATAAATTGCTTTAATTTTTACTGAGATCATTTTCTCTTTCTGAATGAAAAAATAAGCATTGGTATGGAGAATATGTGTTGTGTTTTGGGTTTTTTCTGCAGTGTTGTTGAAAAGAGCTGTGTTTAACGAATGCAGCTGTAGTTAGTGAGGAGTGTTTTGTTAGTATTATGCCTGTTTGGTGGGCTGCATTTCTAAAGGATCTCTTCTATAGCCATTGTACTTGGTTAAGTAGAAAAATCTGTTCCCCTGATAGCATCATTTCTTATTGGCTTGTCTAGTTGGTATTGTAAGCATCTAATAGGTTTGTCTTCAAAACATTATCATTTTCCAATATAATTTTTAAAATAGATTGTTATTACAACAGGAATGCTGAGCTAAGGTAATTTACCCAGCAGGAACAATTACACAGCACCCTTCTATTCTGCTCTTTCCAAGGCAGGGAAGTAAACCAGACTGTTAGAATCTTAACATGTAGTCATTGCCTTGAACCTTTTAAAGCAAAACTGTTTCATTTGTTTGGTGTATTTTCTATGGCCAGTACTTTGGTTTTGCATAACTTTAACACTTCTATCTTTTCCAACAGCAAAAACTCCCCATTTCTTGCGTCTGCAGAGTGTGGAAGTGAATGCAGGACAGTTTGCTACTTTCCAATGCACTGCCAATGGTGGAACAGACTCAAGTGACAGACTCTGGTTACAGGTAATTTCTTCATTCCTAATGCACTGGTATCTGGAGAGGGGGGAGACTCTGAAAAGAATGTAAAACATGAAAAATGATGGGCTCTCCATTTCATCAATATTTGATTTTATAGTGCCTTTGAACTGCTGCACGGTAGGTATTCTGTTGGAGAAAGTGCTCCTGGAAGATTTTCCTGCCTTTTTTCAGTGGAAAGCCTTACTAAAAATAAAGGTACTGTTTTCTTTATGTGTGGCAGTCACAAGTAAAGGCTAAATCCCCAAGAAAGAACAGATGACTTTCTTATAATGTCATTTCTGGCTAACTGCAATATTATGTATAATAATTTTCTTGACTTGTCTCTATCCCTGTTTAGTATTTTCAGCTAAAATTCCATTCTTGCTGTTTAGGTGTAGAAAAGACCATGTATGACAGTCAAATCTGACCTTCTGTATTACAGAGCCAAAGAATCTCACTTATATTCATGAAGTCCATTGTTTTTTACTTAATCAGTAATGTAGCTTCTAGATGGGTGTCAGATCTTGATTTGAAGTCTGTCTCCAACTCATTCTCGTTCAGTAATGTTCCCTTAATCATATGTGTAGCCTGGTATCAAAAACATGCCTTTTTGCTTGATCTCTTTTAATAATGGGAGTGCAAGTTCAGGAGCTGTCTTGCTGCCATTATTAGAGTTGTTCTCTATGGAAAGCAATAGTGAGTGTTTGAATTTAGCATTAGGAATATAGCAGCCTTCAGATCCCAGTGATTTCCATACATGAAAACCAACAAGCCAGACCTGAGACGTGGTCTGTGAGAAGAAAGTAAGGACAGTCAAAATAAGAGAAACAATATCTGAGAAGCTAAGTCAGATGAAGCTGCAGTGAGCAGAGAAAGAAGGATAGGTGAAATTGGCAGTGGTAACAGGTGGGACTTAGAAATTAAATTCTCTATTTGTACTTTTAAACAATTTTAGGCATAGTTAGCCTTTTCTGTTGCATTTGCATTTTGTAAATTATTCATTTAAATATGTCAGGTTAAAACAGCTGAGTAGTTACAAGAAATCTAACATACAATAAAATAATTAAAATCACTTGAAAAGCAAAGCCTCATATTTATCTATATATGAATGATGAACTTTGTCTGTTCAGAAAGAGCCTGACCAAATACATTGAAAGCAATTAAAATCTCCTTTGGTTTTATTTGGGTTTGCATGGGTATTTCCAACCTCTTGCTAGTATAGGCTGATATTTTTCTAGTGCTCCAGCCCCTTAAAGACAGTATTTACTATTGAATTGGTAGAATTAGACTCTTGTCTTTCCTAAGCCACCAAGACTTTGTGAAATATTTTTCAAGTCATGAAGGGGTTTAGCATGTATGGAAAAACAATGGGTTGCTATTTCATCAATTATATCCTTTCTAGAACCTTTGAACTTTGATGTAATGCTCTATTGTACATCTGAAGGTAGAATTCAATATATGGAAATCCTCATTCCATTCCGTTTTTCCAAATGTTTCAGAACATTATCATTTCATCTTTCATTTTTTTCCACAGAATTTAGGACACACATAAATTCTTTACCAGGCTGGAATGTAATTTCTTTATTGTAGTAATAAAATACCCTTCTAGACTTTTATGTGGTACAAAACTATTTTATTAACAGCATAGTAGTTCCAAATATCTGAGATTAGCTGAGTTGATTCATACATGATTATGAGATTTTTTTTTTCTTTATGAAAGATAAGAAAGTAGTGACAGACACTTTAAAAGGAATTTTATCTTCCTACAGGGCCGCTGTTTTATTTATTCTGCCTGTGCAACTATAGGTCCCCCAGGTAATTAGCCTAAGGTTGTGCAAATTCCAGGTGTGCCTTTGCATAAGAATGTTTTAGAAGTTGACAGGATCTCCTGGATAGCTTGGATTTATTTTTGTACTTATTTGCCAGTTTCCACAGATGTCTGCTGCACCTTTTCAGTAAGACTGATCAAACAGCTCCATGTGTGGGATGCTGCAAATCGAGGCAATGAGATAACAATTCCCTCAGGATCAGCTGTATTTTAGCGTGCTAGGTCATTATCGGGTAACAGAACCCCCCAGCATTTCAGCTGCCCATTCATCACCTGACTCTGGTTTCGTGGTGTGATGCTGAGGAATTCTGTATATGCCTGTGTATGACATCTCATGACACTGCTGCAGCACTGTGAGTGCAGTGCAGCTATCAGTAACATCTGTGAGAAAATACAGTATCTTCTGCGTCATATGACTGGTAAAATGGACATTGAAGGATCCTTGCGTTCTCAGGAGCACTAAACCAAATATTCAACTACAAAAAATCTTAATAAAAAACATTCTTATATACATTAGAGCCAGAATAAAATGAACACCATTCCCTGGGAACATTTATGCTAGCACTCAGGTAAGAGGGATTCAGGCTTTAGTGGTGTTGCAAATGAATCGTGCAGTCTCTATTATATGCTTAGTTTTTTCCCCAGTAAGACTAAGCCTTTTCTACTGTCCTTTTGGTGGTTTGTTTCATTACACCTATAAAACCTTAAGGGTAAATAATAGTAAATAAATAAATAAATACAGTTGAGTGATATTATCAGGGGCTTTTCAGCATTCTGCCATGTAAGTTGTATCAGGAGGATTAATCTGTTTGGATTTGACAATTTCAGAATACTGTGAGATAATTGCTCCCAAATGATTTCCAGTACCTGTCATTTTTTTCAGATTCACGTTGCTAGTCTGGAGTACAGGTAAATTGCCAGGATGAAATCACAAACCCATTGAATTCAGTGACATTTCTGCAGTTTTCAGCAGTGGCAGGATTTCACTACTGTACTTCTGTCTTTTTTATTTAGTACCTCTCTGCTTCTATACAGCAGAGTTCAAGTTTAGAGGTACACATTTATCTGATGAACAAATTCTTTACTTTTTACAGTCTGCTAGACTGTGATGGTTATATGTTTTTAAAAACAAATGAATTGTTGTGTGTTGGTTCGTAATTTTAGACTCCATGTCTTTCCTAAGTACTTGTTGGAAAGAGCATAGATGTTCTTAGTCTAATAATGCCCAGACCTTGAAGCAGTCCTAAGTGAAATCCCTATCATACTTCACTTTCCTCAGTTTTTTGGGTTTTTTTTCTCTTTTCAAGTATTTTCCACTCTTATTCCCTATGGAATGTGAAGTCTGTTAATTTATGGAGTATTGTAGAACTTTTTACAATTGAAAGGGCCTTGAGGGAATCACAATTCATATGCTAGCTGCCCAAATTAGACCACTGAGGCATGAAATTTGTTTCATGATGCTGTGATCAGTATTTACTCTTTCGGGAAAGGGAAAACAGAAAGCTGTTTACCTACTGTGTGGTGCAGCAAAACATTTTTCCTCCTTCCACTAGGCAGCCATGCTCCCTAGTTCATGAGCTATGATCACAAGCTTGTCAGCTAATCTGACAACAAATTGTGGGTATTTTTAGTGATAAATTCAGGTTAAAATCAAAGGAAAGGACTTACGAATACCACATAGTATCACAAAAGCTTGTTTTTGTCATTGTCATTTTAATGAGTTTGGTTAATAAGGTCAGTGGTTAGATTGTATGTTTATGAATTCACATCTCCACTAGCTTATGTTCTAAACACAAACATACCTTAAAAATAAATCTGAATGTCTACAATTAACAGATGTGTCTAATCTGCTTACATATTCTTTTTCATATCTGTGAACAACACAGGTTATTGCCAGTATGGGATGACTCTTTTTCTCCTGTTGAACGGTTGAGAAAAAATGTCATTCCTGTGCTCCCACTGTTGGAAGGACATGAACAGTTGGAACACTGAACCATTAATGGTCAAATGAAAGCAGCTGTAAGACTGAGATGGTCTTCTCAAAAGCCTTTTAGTTTCCAGTATTTTGTAAAGTTTCCTGTAAATTGGCATAGGAAACACAAATCTGAATGATAGGAGAGATAGGGTAGAACTCCTTTTTGGAAATAACCTATTTCTGGTGCAGCATATTGGCTACAAAGAATTGCCTTGGTTTTCCGTAGCTTCTGAGGCCTGTCTCCATCTCTTCATTTTCTCATCCTTATCTGCTATTTCTCATTATTTGCAGTGGATTTGTTCAGTTGCCTCTGTGTGCTGCTTATTCTTAGAATGACCTAAAGTATGATTTGTGGGAAATTGCTGTCAAATCATACCCAGATATAATGAAATTCCATTTTAATATCAAACACAGTGTTTTGATACCGCAGTTGCATTTTTCAGACATGTGCTTTGACTCAATGTGAGTAGCCTTTCTTGAGAGAGGTACCTCAAGAGAGTGGAAAGCTGATGAAAAAGAGAGGTCATCACTTCACTGCAGTAGTTTATTTTTCCTGGCTTTATTCTAAAACATGGCAAAAATGTAAATAGTCACTTTAAAATGTAGTTCTCAAACACATAAATTTTTTTGCAGAAATAGACAACTAAAAGTAGAAATTTGTTCAAGGCAGGCAGATAACAATAGGCTCTCAGGATATGTCTGACAGATGTAGTAAGTAGCATCATGAGATTTACAAGTAGCAAAAGACTAATGGATATTTTTTGATAAAAGTGGAGAGGGTGAAATCGTTCATACCTTGCTTTATGTATGCGGGATGTGTACTACTTCATTTACAGCAAAGAAACTAAAAACAGTATCCCTTTACTGGCAAATCTCTGTTCTACCTTATGTGAATACTTTATTTCCTGGATTTGGCTTTTCTTTTTGTCTTTCCTGAAACCTGTCTTTCACCTTATTCAGTGTATTATTTTTTAATCCTCAGTTATGTTTTGCTGAAGATGTGAAGACTATGAAAGATTTTATTCATCTGTACACAAAACTACCTGTATGCATTATTTATTACTTTTTCAAAGGAAGAGATACAGTCCTATGTCAGAGGGAGTTATGGAAAGCAAATTGTTTTCTTCAGGAATACACACATATCCAAATGAGAGATATCAAAAACATCCTTGTAAGAATGTAGAACCAGTGAAATGACTCTTGGCAGATGGTGAAAATCAAAAAGATTTGTAGGATATGCAATATTGTTTGTGTGTGTGTGTGTGTCTGTGTGTGTGTGTGTATGCTTATTTATGTAAATTGCATACAGTAACCCAGAAGGTGAATGAAGTTCTGGACTTCATAAGAATGTTTTGTTGTGCTGTAAACTCTCTGAGACTTTTCCATAATTGTAATTTTCAATGCCAAGTTTTGAAGCACTTGAGGAAAAAAATGTTTAGGCCATTTTTGAGTACTAAGACAATGAAGCAGTATTTTAACTGCTAAACCGTACACATGTGTAACAACTTGGTAACACAAACAGGTGGAGCTGTTAATGTAAACTGTGCAATGAGATAGGCCTAAAGATGTTCTTTCAAACATTAAAATTATTTGGTGTTTGATGAGTAGATGCATTTGTGTACTACGGGAGTGCACAAGACCATTTTTCCTCCTGATCATCAATAGCTCAGTCTTCCGAGACTGGTTAAACCACCTTGTGCCCTGCAGATTGTCTAGAGTTCAGTGCCTTGATAAGATCTTTAATGACATCAGTCAGCTAAAGGTTTTGTGAAGATCACATGCATCCTAAAGCATTTGCATCCTGATGTGTTTTTTTGTAGATAACATGATTTTACTGTTAAAAGAAAAATTAATGTCCCATAGGAAGGGACACTATACCTCACTGCAGAGGTCAAAGTTTCTGTGTATTTAATTCTGGTGATTATTTAATATTATTTCCAGGTTTTGAAACATTATTTTCCTGTGTCCCCCTTGCATCTCATGTGGCATTTAGTGCTTTTTTTGTGGTATATATTATTTATTTTCTGTTAATTGTCATTAATCAGTTTTAGTTGTTTTTCAGTAATTGCAGAGTAATCTTGCCATATAGCAGAAAAACATCTATGAAGAACAGAGTGTAGAACGCTTGTGCTATATATTGTGTTTGTGTTAGTCAGTGTCTAAGGAGCTGAGATCTTTGTCTGCCTTGCATATGAATCATCTGATGCACATAATACCCTTTTTTACACGGGCTTACTGGTTTTATTCTTGTCTGAATATAGATTTGACTAATGTTTCTCTGATGCTAAGATTTTTCTTAAGGTATCTTCAATTATTTGCAATACGAGAGACTAGAATAAATTAATTAATTTTGGACTGTTAATGATAAATCCCACTGAACATATGCAAGAAGCAAAATGTCATCTTGAAATCAATCTACCCGTGAAGTGTTTTGACTTCAGGGATGTTTTGGAAGTGGCAGAAGCCTGTGATTCTAGTGATTTTATTAAATAGTAAGCTGTGTGCAGCTGAATGCATTTGGAGTTGGGTGGGAATGTACATTAAAGGTGGCTTTCCCCCTTGGACACCGAGTTTTCTCAGTTAGCTTCAGCAGCACTAAGTGGTAGTGCAGACGCTGTTTACATTTCTCTTGTTCTATGGGCAGTGAAAGGCCTAGCTGGAAAAAGTCAAACGCCTGGTGGTGCAGCAGCAGAATCTGTAGCCTTCCACGACTTGTATGAGATGGTGCTGCCGTAACAGTGGAGCCAGAAATAAGCCTTATATTCTCTCCTGGAGAAGCCCTGAAGAAGCCTGGCCTGCTCTACAGGCCACGCCTCCCAGTCCATCCAGTCTGGAATGCCGGGTGCAAAAAAGACAAATGTTAAAAGCCATGAAGAAATGTCAGTGAATTTTGTTATTAATGCTAAAAAATAATTCAGATAGGGTTAAGTGGAAGAATAAATGTCACTTCTGTTCATTGTGTACCAGCTCCACATCCCTAAATGGTGTGGAAATGTTAGGCAAAATAGTTGAATTCTGGTGAAAATACTTGAATGAAAAGTCATGAAGTTTTATGTTGTGACATTACTCAAAACCCTTACATCGGAAATTGTTCAGGTCAATAAGCAAAACAGGCAATTTTGTTAGTTAGGAAAAAAAAATTAAGGGGATGTAAGCAAATTTAATTGTTTTATTAAAAAAACGAAAACCCTAAGTAACCCTTGATGCACTAGGAAAAAAGTACTGTAGATAGAGGGAAGATATGCTTTCCTCTGTAGTGGTGCTGGTCCTCCATCAGGTTGCAAGGAGTAATAATTGGTCCTTCAAAGGCCTTTCTTCATCACCTGTCTAGCAGAGGTGGAGTCTGCTCTGCTAGGAGATTGCTTGTGACCCTGAAATATGCATTTAGTATCCAACTAGTTTACCTACCTGTTCCTGCTTATGAAGACAATGCAGGGTCTGAAAACTTTTAATAGAGGCATTAAAGTTGAAAGAAGACTTTTTATCACAAAAATATTGCTCCTTGTCTGCTGTCTCTTTGGTAATCTCCAGTGTCCAAAAGAGATTTGAGAGAAGAAGTAAATCTGAAACATTCATGAACTGTAGAAGTTTTGCTTTTAGAGGTACGCTGTAAACTCTGTTAAATCCACTGGGACCTTCATTATGGACAGCAGTGCAAAACCTGAAGAGACCTGGGGGAAGCTTGGCAAAGTTTGTTTGCAAGTAACCTGAACAATTAGTGCATTTTGATTATTGGATTGGATTTTGGTCTACCATATTTGCTGAAGTTACGTGTTATATCTCTAGTGTCAGAAGTACAATGCAAGAGAGCCTTTATTATTTTTGTATTTCAAGGATGATACAAAACTTGAACTCTGGTAAAAATACTTGTGGTAACAGGTAATAACAGTTCTTGTTTCTTCTTCCTTTTCTCCCTGTTCTGGTATGTATCTTAGGTATTCAGAAACTACTAAATATTAATTAATTGATTACATACATTGATTTACAGAAAACGTACTAATCTGCAGACAGTTAAGGACATAAGTCAGAGGGGATACACATAAACCCTTCCCTTCCTCCATCACCACATATATATATTCTCATTTGATGTTTTATTCCATAAGAAAAGTTGTTCTGAGATTACTTTTATCAGTCAAACCTCTTTGAAATTCTTGTCTGATTTTAAAAATTAAGCAAGCCAAGTGTTCACTTTTGAAGAAACTCATTGTGATGTGTTAGTTTTCCAGTTATTTTAGGGTGTTAAATATGTGATTAGCCGACCTAAGATAATGAAACTGTAGACTTGTGCAACAGATGACTGGTTAAATTCAGCTTTCCTTTCAAGAGTACAGGATGTTGGCCTGCTTCTGGATACTGAAGACTGTCTTGAGATGCACTGTTCAGCAGCAGTAGTATCGCTTATGAGGACACATAAGAATTAGAGAACTGATGAAATAAATTCAGTAAATTTTCTGTTTTATGCTGGACTTTTGGGAGGAAGAAACAATGACCAGTGAAATGTATTGCTAGGAGGAATGTACCTTGTTCAAAGTGGAGTTGAGGAGAGGTTTAAAATAAATAAATAAAAACATTTTAAAAGGCTGTTGAAGCTGTTTTGAGGTCAGGAGAACCAAAGTAAAGTTTCAATTAAATGCAAAGAGAACATGATGGGGAGGAAGCAGACAACTGGGGAAGGTGAGTGTTGGCGTTGGGAGCTGTTAAACTTTGACTTGATTTCTGTGACTGTCTCAGTAATTAAGACTGGAACACCTCCAACCAAACTCCTCTATATCAACTTCTCTGTTACATGGACCAACTTGTGCCTTCCATACCACTGGTTATTACTGCTATGGTTGTCTCTATTCACAGATTGCACTGTCAGTACTGAGGGCTTTATTACAGCTTTCTTTTTCTGCCTCTCCTGTCACTATTCATTCCTCCCATTTGGAAGAATCTGTCCAGGAAGTGGTAGCTGAGCCCTTAATGATTTGTCATCATCAAAACTGTGTATGTTTCTTTCTTGGCTGCTTCTTTCCTTGCCTGCCTTGGGGGATTCAGTATCACTTTGGCTTTGCCTGCTATTCTGCTCGTTTTAAACTTTGGAATAGTCTTCAGGCTGGCCCCAGAGCTTGCATATTGGATTTTCTTCCTCCCATGCTGCCTTTCTTCCCAAGATTAACGCTTTTGCAGTGAAGGGAATATGGGGCATGAGTGCACTGGTTTTTAAGTCTCCTGTTGTGTGGTTGCATAGAAAAGGCAGACAAAGACCTGCATTCCTATGCTTTGTATGGTGTGCACCGATGAAAATTAGGCTAATGAACTCTACTTCCTCTTTTTCTCCTCATCACTTTGCTCCTTTCTAGCCCCTCCATAAACCTGTTGTCCACAGAATGACAAGCCCTAGAGTATTTAAATTCCTATATATGTTCCCTTCAGTTTTTAGCAGGATGTTCATCCTAGCTCTTGGTGTTTTAAACACAAATAGAAGGAAAATGAGAAGAACTAAGTGTTGCATACTTTAAAGAATTAAAATATAGTATTAGAGTAAGACTTTATAAGGCTGCGAGTTCAACAAAATGCTTAGTAGGTACATTGATCATTGCCATAATTTTCATCCAGAGTGTTAAACTCCCTGTTAAATAGATATTTCCTGGTGCTTTGTTTTTCTCCAGATGTTTCTAAGGCTGTAGTTTCCCACAACTAATTTTATATTCTATTGTGTGCTATTAAAAAGAAATGGAAAGAAGATTTGGAATTTTTCATATTTTGTGAACACTGGCAAATTGTTAGAGGCTATAAATTCTTAGCTGCTCTGGAATTTGAAATAAAAATAAGAAATAGATTGAACAGTGGTTTAGTTGTTGTTTTTTTTTCCTTATTTTTAAAATGTCTATTTAGTGAGAACAGATTCTCTCCTGTCAGAACAATACAAAATAATTTCAGTATATGAGTAGAGAGTAGCTGCTTTGGTTAAATTACATGGAATTTAATGGCTACAGAAAATGCGTTGTCTTTGTTTACTTTCTCTGTTTGTAACTGCGTCTTCAAATAGATGTCAGTTCTTAATATTTGATAATGTGACCACTTGATGAGTAACTTAAATAATGTTTTACAGTACTACATGACAGCTGCAGCCAGTATTTAGGTTTAGTCATAATAAACAGGGATTTTTAGAGAGCTATGTGATTTGAAGAAAACGCTCAGTTATCAAACATTAAAATACTGAAAGAAACCTTATTAAAAGGTAAATTAACAATAGTTTGCTTGAATGCCCATTAGTTACACTGCAGAGTGCAATTCTGCCTAATAGCAGAATAATTCCAAATAAGACAATACTAATCTTTTTCCAGCATGGCCTTATTACTCAAATTTTATGTACTTGTTAACTTACACAGATGGAATAAATACAGGATAATCACAGGATGTGTGATGGCTCTAATCTGGACTGACAGACAGTTGTCTTGTTTATGAACAGAAATTGAGAACTTCAGAGGTAGCCATCTTAGTTACTGGAATTATATGAACTCTGCAAAGCAATTTTCCTGAGATATTAATTACTATTTGATTTCAATTTTATACATATTTTTTAAAAAATTGTTTCTGGCCTTGCTGGTTTTATTTGAGATCCCACTGGTATAACTCTAACCACAATTTTATAAATGTGCATATTTGAAAATGGGATAATGCAAACCCTTTCTTCTGTTAAATGTATTAAAAGCTGCCTAACCTCCCTGTGTGGACAGAGGGTGACTTATGTTTCCTTCTAACTCTCTTCTCATAAAATGTTTGATACATGTCTTGAGAGCAATTATTGCTGGTAGTGCTGGATGTAACATCCCAGAAGTTCAATGCCTTTGAATTGCTGCTGTGTTTTTGTTAGAAGTATTTCTGAAAGGTTTAATATATAGATTGTTGCTGCTAAATTGCTGTTCATTTAAAAGACTTAGACATAGTTCATTGCCTAGAAGAGCCAGTAAGTGTAATTTAAATTGCTATCAACCTATTTATTTTCATTCTCTCTTGCCTAAAATGGAAAAGTAACGTAGATTTTAAAGTGCTTTATGCTGTCTGGATCTGCATTTAATATGTTGGTAGTAGGAATATGGATTTTTCAAGCTGTGAATATCCTGAAGTTTACTTAAGCCTATTTTTTTATATCCCTTTATATGAAATAACTTGTTGTTTAATAGAAAATTTATTCTTACAAGTGACTTACCAGTTACATATTTTCATTAGTTGGCTTAAGTTCAATTTTTTATATATGTATTTGGTATTTTTCAACAGCTTTCTCTGAGCATTTGAAAATGCACAGATTCCTCAGCAGACAGTGGAACATTATTTTCTTTTTTGTATCTCAGTATTTATTCTGTGGCCATAGTTCTTGTGTTCTAAGGAGGTGAGATAGGTCTGCCCTGGGGACGCGGCCTTTGTAGTCCAGGCAGGTCTAACATTAAATGATTATGGCAGCTTCCTCTTTCCAAAGAATGAAGTATCCTGTTCACACAGTTCTCAAGTCCCAGGGGCAGGAAAAGCTAACAGCCCTAATCAGTAGTAAAGCCTCAGACTTTTGTGTGGCAAATCAGAGCTAAAGTAAAAAAAAGTTAAAAGAACATTTATTTATTTCTGAATTGTATTAAAAAAAAAACCACCAAAAAACCCCAAAACCCCAAAAAACCCAAAAGAACCCCCAACAAACCACAAAAAAAAATACAAAAACCCCCAAAGACAAAATATCACCAAAAAAAAAAAAGAAAAAGCAACCCACAAACAAACAAACAAAGAAACCCCGAAAACCCTACTTTAAGCCCCACCCAGAAAACAGGATACTAAAAATTTCTTCCAACAATCTGTTCTAGTAGGTCTTAATACAAGTACCATAGTGTTATATTGTAAATAATGAATTTTATCCTCCTTTCTGGAATGGGATTCGTAAATTACAGACTTGTCTCTTTTTTTCTTTATTTTTCAATAAAAGATCATGTATTTGGGAAGACTCAGGCTTTCATGGAAAAAGTGAGAGTTTGCAAGACCTACTGGTCAATTTTAGAAATCTTAAAAATTCTGAGATTAAAATTTTAATGACTATAGCTAGTAAAACAGTATATCAAAAGCGAACTGTTATTTGTGGAAGTACATATTCTTGCATTAGTGAGTGATGAAAGCTTACTTTTTTGAATTCTACTAAAAATAGCTCTTTGTAAAGAAATTGTAGCAGGATGTGAAGTATGGTTAATAAACAAATTTTCATTTGATATGTTATTTTTAGCTGTTCTAAATGAAATAGCTGCTGGCAGTCAGCACTGAGAGCTTGTAATTTATCATACAGTGAGCTGAAATGGGCCTGTTACATACTGGAAAAAAGATACCGTACCTGGGTAACTTACTGAAGTCATTGCAATAACTCAGGGAGAACAAAACGTGAATCACAAATAAAGGGAGCGAAGCTGGATGTGTGGGTCCTGTTAAAACAGAAACAATTCTGTATTCATATATCAGACTGTAAATAGCATTTTTTCAGACTGAAAGTAGTCTTCTGCCATTTGTCTGCTGCTGAAATAAGAGTTTGAGAGAAGTTTTAGGTGTGGGATTATCTTTAATTTTTTTTTTTATGCAGCCTTTGTAACAGTCTTTGCAATGCTTATAGATTGAACTTTTCTTATATTTGAATTCATTACCTTCATTACTGTTTCTTTATGCTTAGGCTTAAATCAATTAGGCAGCTCTCCTACTCATTTGCTTCATCCCAGAAGGGAGGAAAACTTGCTCTCTTGGGCTGTATTTTTTCTTGTGGAACGTAAAGCAATTATGTTTCTTAGTCTTTGTCTGTTCCAGACACTATATTTTCCTTGAAAATATTTCTCCCCAAAGAGACTAAAGAAAAAAATAGGGCTTTTTTCTTCTCCCATGAGTTCTAATATGAAATGTCATGCAAGTGATTCTGTGGGACTATTTGAGTTCTAACATATAATTAGACCCTCTACACTTTGCCTCCATGAGTTTCTAATGTTTAAGAGAAGTCAGTCATGATAATCTTTATTGACAATAATCTCCTGAATATTTTACAGCTTTGTTATAATAATAATAATAACAGCTTTTTATTCCAGAACTCTTTCATGAATTTTGAAGCCACCATTAATAACCTTTTCTCAGCTGGATTTTGTTAGAGGGCAAATATGCTCAAATCCTCTGTGGAGCCAAGTTGAGTTTCATTTAAGGCTCCTCTAGTCTTTTTT
>VWZN01001403.1:547281-566387 GCA_013396955.1 Regulus satrapa | reverse complement strand
TTTTTTTTTTTTTAACAAAATGATATGCACCTCCTGATTTGGCTTCTCTTTTTTCAGTAAAATTTATTATTATGTGAATGGATGGCATGTGTTACAAAGCCATGTAAGTCAATTATTTGATCAAACTAAGATTTCCTGTTGTAGAACAGCAGTTAAAACATTCATAATCAGGTGAGATTAGTATATTTGAGAATCAGCAGAAGGTGAAAAAGATTATGGGACCCAAGTGAAATAGTAATTTATCGTTACTGCCATAGTGCATTGATTTGTTCCAATTTCCATTCTAAATATGCATGAAAAAGATGGGAAATGCATCCTATGGGTATTGGAGCGGTTGCCGTCAAGGACTGCTGGCAGTTTCTGTGAATACCCAGGCTCTGAGAATGCAGGATTTCTGCCAGCCACTTGGAGGTCTGAGGGACAGTGTGATAGGAGATAGTTCTTTGTGTCAGGCTTGCAGGGACTGTGTGTGCATAATATCTTGCCATGATTGCCCCGCTTCATGAGCTGCAAATTAAGGCAGAAATTACAGTGGCATTGCCTAGTCCTTTCCCTTCATCTGTTTCTCAGTGGGAACAGCAAGAAATTGTTATTTTTAAAATACTTACATACTTCTTCAGTTGTATGGTAACTCTTAATAACAGTCCTGGCTAATTGTGGGTGCAGGTTCCCCGCGTGGAAGGGAGGGTGTACTTTGCAGGCCGTAGAGCAGAGGAGTTCGTTCATACTCTAAATGAGCTGAGCTAGTTTAGGTGCTAGAATTAATCAGTTTTTGGCAGTATGTTTTTCCCGAGGGAATAAATTACCCTATTTTTGGGCAGGATAAAATAGCCTGCATAAGGCTTCCTGATGTTGCAACTAGAAAAATGGGAAGAGTAATATGGGTGGGTGTCATGTAAATACCAGGTTTGGGTATGTACAGAATCCTTCAAGAGCCTGAAAGCTGCAGTAACATTCTTTAAAACTTGCCTATGGCTTGTAATTGATTAGCAGTTCTGATTATCAGGATTCATTGAGTTATTGTATTAGGTAAGAAATAATGTGGCTTTTAAGAAATATTCATTCTCCAAAATCCTAATTAACCCACTGTTTATCTCCTGTTATCTGCAGCCACTCTTACTAGAAAGATATTACAGTGGCAAAATTGTAAAAATAGTGGTTTTGAAGTAGTAGTTTGAAATGGTTTTTTCCAAGTTTAGTTTTTGGTAACAGTCATGCTACGTCACAGAAGCTGCTTTATCAGGAATCTTAAGGAGCTGTCAATTATCTGGAGTAGCTCTCAAGTAATAATTTATGTCTGAGTAATTTTTAAGGCATGATAGCCCATTCTTTTTTGGACATCTTATAAACTTTTTTTCTTTTTTAAGCCTTACACCACCCCTATTTTCTTTTGAAGAGGAAATAACTCTATATTACTGTGCATTAGAATCAGTATTTATTGTTAATTATGTTGCATTTTGGTATAACAGCATGGTTAACTTCGACTTGGTTTTGTGATTCATGGATGAGTTTAATTTTGTGTGGCTGTTGTTTAAAACTCTTTTCGCTTGTATTTCAAAGATACTTCCAGTTTAGTGGCAAATGAGATAATAGTAAAATGAGATCAGTATTTTCTATATGTGTTAAATTCTGCTGGACAAATTACAAGTTCCAGGGCAGAAAAACAGAGATTACCAGATACATTGTTGGTTTATAGAAGCCTGATAATGCAGGACCCTTGACCTGGTTGAAGCTCCTCAAATCAGAGAAACGCACTAAACATACCTGGTGTCATTACGTAGCATTGGACAGTGTGTGTGCTTTCTTTCAGAAAGTGATTTTTGTGAAGTACTAGTTGGGATTTTCCCATCTGTCTTCAAGTTTTGATAGTAGCTGCAGCCTTCAGTTTGTTGGAATACATACCATTGTATGAAAAGGGCATCTTACTTGTTCGCTTGTTTGAGTTAATGTTGTCAGTAGATTCTGGTGGTCAGTTTGACTTTTTTTTTCCATCCAGCTTTCATAATTGTTACACAGTTTCTGCAGGTTTTTGATTGTTTATAGTGTACGTAATCCTACTTCATGGTCAGGTGGAGCATGAGTTCTGGTGAGGATTTGATGGCCAAGTCTCTCTGCCATTATTTTTGTTGTCGAAGGACATGGCAAGCTGTCATCTCTCCCTTCTTCTGTCTTCTCCCTTCCATTTTTCACTCCTTGTGCTCCTCAGCCTCCTTGTGTAACAGCCTCAGCTGTTACAGGGCTCATTTTCTTGTGCCATACATGTGATGTATTGAACTGACAGCAAGACACTGCACTGCAATAGAAACTGCCCAGTTTCCAGTGTCATGCTGAGGAAGTGAGAGGTGGAGACAGCTTCAGGACATTTACTAATAAATCTGTGCCTGGTCCCTTCTACCAGAGTCACTGATAACCCCTTGGGTGGGTGCTGCTATTAGAACCATCCACTGATATCTCCCTGCAAAGTGCATATGTCAAGCAGCAGATGCAGGGAGTGAAGAGAAAGCACAGACTGACTATGCTGGGCTTCACTTTAAAAAAAAAAAAAAAAACAGAATTTGTGTAAAACAATCTAAGCAAGTAAATGTTATCTTGCTCCTCTATTAGTTAATCTATAAAGAGTTTAAAGCAGCTGTTACAGGTAAATGCTTGCCCACTCACGATGAATGGTTTAACTCACATGGGAAGGCAGAAGAGTCTCACCTCTAAAAGTAACATGCAGACTTCTGCTTTTATCTTTCCCTCCCCTCCTGGGTAACTTGAGAGAACTAAAAGGGGTCACCAGTATTTTTCTTTTTTTAATTTATTTTCTTATATGACTAATAATATTCTTTATTTTATTTTCTTTGGCTAGGGTATTTATGTACGGGATGCACCTTTGAAGGACATAAAAGTGTTCAACGCCCGACGATTTGTAGCTCTTTTTAGCGTGGTAAACGCCACGAAGCGGGACGCCGGCAACTACCGCTGCATGATCCGGACGGAAGGAGGAGTCGGTGTATCCAACTATGCAGAGCTGATAGTCAAAGGTACTTCACCATACAAATCACTATTTGCATGCTCCCTGTGTGGAAGCAGTTGCTAATGCAGTAAGAATGTTACCCATAGCCTGGTAAACTTGATAAGAGGTTCAGTAAATAGATTTTGCTTATGTAAATCTTAAGAGTCTATCCAGCTGTAACAGGGAAATGGTAGAAGAAACCAGGGTAATTAACTAGGTACTTATTGATCGCGGTTTTAAATATTTCTGCAAAATGCAGTGTTTAGACCTATACATCTTGACAAGCTTTTATTTAAAGTATGAACATAGTAATGGCTACTTGCTTCCTTTGTGGAGATTGTATTTTAAAAATATACTTACTACCAAAATATACAGTATTTACATTAAAGTGAGCACATAAAATACACATACTTCAGTATATGGAGGGGTATTTTTAAAGACTTGGGAAGCACTTACATCCAAGTAGAATGGGGAATAACCTGTCACCAGTAGAAGATGGAAGAAAGCCATAATGAAGAATAAACCCTTTTCCAAAAGCAGGAATAGGGTTTTAGTGAATGTGTTGTAGAAAAAGTGAAGAAAAACAGGACCAGAGAAGGATGTTGGAAATAATCAGGGTATGAGGATAACAAGACAAAACAAATTGTAGCATGAAAACATAGAAGAGCTATTTGAATGGACGGATAAAAATAGAAACAAATAGAGTGGGTGAGATGAGAATATAATTATAAGGCATGGTGGAAAAAAATGAGGTTATTTCAGTCCAAGTATGAAAAGAAAATAAAGTAGGTGGCCAAAAATAGATAGGTATGAAAGTCAGCAAAGAAAAGAAACATGGACTATTACCCCAATAGGAATGATGAAGCATCTTTCAGACCTAACACGAGTGAAAACAAAGAGGAATGAGAATGAGCACTGCCTGAAGGAGGCAGAGGGAGGAGTTACTGTGTCAGTGACAAGAGGTGCAGGGAGCCAAAGGACTTCTTTTCAGTCTCTTTCATTCAGGGTGTTTTAATTTATTAGTGCTCCTTTTGAGGTGCAATAGATGAAATTATGAAGTGTATCATTAAAGCATTTGTGCTTACCCAGATTCTTTCAGAAAATTTGCAGTGGGCGCTGTGAGCAAGTGGATAGCCTTAGGGTGTAATCCCATTAACTACTTGTGGAGTGGCAAAGTAATTATGGTAATCCCCATTGCTTGTGCTGGAGCTTTTATGAGACCACCTGCAGGTCATTCCTTCTGACCTAAAAAGACCCATTTTAAGCATTGTAAAACGTTAGATGACTGTACTGAACAGCAGCATTAGGGGCTAATGAATAAATATGTTTTCTTGTTGATGACATATAATTAAGAAATGTTATTACCTAGTTTTTAGCCAGTTTTCTGCAATACCAGTTAGCAGACTTCAAAGATAACAGGTTGATTTCAGTGCAGCTATGTTTTTTTAATCCGTTACCATCCATAAATCATGAAGAATGTACATAGGCCCACACTGCATGTTATGTTTAGTATACTTGGGAATTGCTGATGGCTTAATAATAGCATGTGTAAAAACAGTGGTGTAATTACTCCCCCCTCTGTTACAAACAATGAGTTTAATTCTCTTCTCATTTACACTGGTTTAACTAAACTGACTTATGAGGAATTTCCTTGGAATTACATTGCTAAATGACAGGAGAGTCAAACAGAGCATTTGTAACTTAAAGAGAATCAGTTCTTTGCATTTATCATGCTCTGTTTCATTCTGAACCTGTAACTCAAGTTGCAACAAGTTCTGCACTAGAATAGGGCTTTTTTTTAAATGTATTTGCTTTTAAGTAGAGATGTTTGCACAGTAGAGTGAGTTGGAACTCTGTAGAACATTCATTCTCCTTCACTGTAGATAAAGTTTCACTAAATAGAAACTTACTGTAAGTAGATTCCAATTATGTGTGTAAAGATCTTTAAGCTTTGTAGTGCTGCTGTGGCATGATGTTGTGCGGCACTGGAGACCAGGTACCAGAACTCTTGAAAAGAGCAGAAGGACTGCAAGTCAAACCCACAATCACAAAAGAATAGGAGTGAAATCTTGAAAATTAAGGACATGTAAGAAACTGCCAGGTGTTCTTATTCTCTTCCTTTTTTACCTATCTGAGTGAGGCTGTTATAGCAAGGTTTCAAGNGAATTGCAATTAAAGAGCTGTCAGTTCTGTTACTAAATAATTTTAAACATGAATATTGTCTAGTTAATGAGAAAAAGCTTGTCGATGAACAATTAGTCTGGCCTTAAAAAGGGGAGGGGTAAGAAAGGGGATTTTTGAAAACTGGTTTGTGGTAGCTTATATGCCTTTTAGAGGGTGGTGAAATAAAATATTGATTGTTCTATTTAAATAAATCCTGAAGGGGAGGTTTTCAATTTACCTGAGTGTTTGTTCTGATAAGAAGGGCTGAAAAGACAAGTGCCTTGACAGTGTATGTGCTCAAACTGTGCAGTATCCTCATCTAAGTTTGTCAGAGAATTGGATTGAAATGTCACTTTATCTAATGGGAGGCATGAAATTGGCCTTGTCAGATAACCCACTTATTGTAAAAAACATCAGCTCGTATCTAATAGATGACATAAAAGTAATCAAACATTGAGCAAAAGGAAAATGGTCGGGTGGAATTGATTAAATGCATTTGGTGAAGTAAATTAGAGTTCTACATACAGTCCCTAGGTTGAAGTTTTCTAATAGCGGGCAGATCCAACACAGATTAGATTTAAGAGAACAGAATGAGCCTGTCTAGCAGACATCTGATTATTACAGAGTTCAGACTGCTTACTGAGTTCAGACAAGGTAAACCTAGGTGTCAAATTGGTTAAAAGGAGTTTGGTTAGGTTTTTAAGCAAGGGCATAGAAAGGTAGCCATCTGTAATGCTGGCAGCTTAAATGTCTGCATTTTCCAAATGGAAAATTTAACACTGGGAATGGAACCAAACCTCTTCAGGAACTCTAGAGCAAAAAATTTATTCTGGAGGGCAGAATAAAGGAGGGCATTTGGACATCAAGATACAGTAAGAAAATATCAGTGGTTACTTATCTGTTGTATCAGTTTTTCTCATACCTTAAATATACATAGATACTTGGCATCTATTTTTGCTCTCTCCAGCTATCTTTTCATGCTGGATCCATCACTGTCTAAACCCCTTTTTTTTACCTGCAGTGCTGGCATTAGGACTTATTTTTATTGTTGTCCAGTAATTCCTACAATGAAGTCCAGTTTCATATGCTCATTTTTTAGCAAACTGACTGGAGACTTGTCTTTCTGTGTGAGTGTGTGCCTCAGCCTGGAGGTGCTGAGAAAAGCTCAAACTATAAGAACTGATTATAGTTCATCCATCTTAGCAAACTTGCCGTATGAGAGTGCTGAAGGCTCTAGACTTTGAACTAGTAATATTTTTTTCAAGAGGGTACTAGTTATGGCAGGAATTCTGCTTTTCTCTTCCTGTGAAAATCTGTTCTCAAATATAGTTAGCTAACAAACTACTAAATAAAACCCATCATGACCCTGAGACTTCTTTGACTTGCTCTTTCAAATTCCCCCAAAAATCTAGATACAGTGTACAAAATTTAATTGTAAGCAGGAATCTGAGCTCCTCTGGGGCAGGCTGGATCCTGGCACAAGGATCAAGACCTATGAGCTTACCATTTGTTTGCTTTTAGTACACGGTCCTCTGTCTTGCAGTTTGAGTAAAACGGGGATGGATGAACAATGTGGATAGTGAGGAGTGCAAGAACAAGAAGCTGCATACCCAGATGAGGTTGTTTATGCTGGGACTGAAAGGAAAGGCAAACTGGGAGGTGTTTTGAAATGAGAGGGAAGGTACGTGAAAATTGGGACTACACAAGTGCCAAAAGCTGGGGAGAAAGACATGAAGGTACTGGTTGACACAGGCTGAACCTGAGCCAGCATGTGTCTGGGTGACCAGGAAGGCCAGCAGGAACAGGGCAGTGATTGCCCTGCCTGTATCTGGCACTCATGAGGACACATCTTGAGTGCTGTGTCCTGTTCTGGCCCACTAACTACAGGAAAGACATTGAGGTGCTGGAGTGAGTCCTGAGAAAGGCAAGGAGCTGGTGATGAGTGTGGAGAGTGGGTCAGGAGCAGCTGAGGGTGTGGTGTTTAGCCTGGAGAAAAGGAGGCTCAGAGGGGCCTCATTGCTCTGTGCAGCTGCCTGATAGGAGGTCACAGCCAGGTGGGGGTCACCCTCTTCTTCCAGGCAACAAGAGCTCATAGCTTCCAGCTTTGCCCGGGAGTTTTGGGGTGGATATCAGGAAGAATTTTTTCTTTGAAAGGATGTTTTATCTTTTGAATGGGCTACCTGGGAAGGTGGTGGGGTCCCCATCCCTGAAAACATTCACTTAGTGCCATAGTTTAATTGGCGTCTTGGTGTTTGGTCAAAGGTTGAATTTGATTATCTTGGAGGTTTTTTCCAACATGATTCTATGATTTTATGATAAAGAGGGGAAGGTAAACATAAACGCATTCATGCATTCACAAAAAGTGAGGAAGTGTATTTTGTCGTTTTTTCAAGGTAGTGCTTCTGAGTTGCAGAGAAGTGTCTACCTTTGTCTTCTTTAACTCACTTAAATCTTAGAGATTTACATTATCTCCAGTGGCATCTCAGTGTGATGCCTTTCTCCTCCCAATTAAAATTTTAAAAGAACTGCAAAGTAAAAGATGTTAAAATGTTGTAGAAAATGTTTGGAAAATCTGTATAATTTAAGTACAAAGCAGTTTAAATTGAGTTGCAGTTTTCAGTTAATAAAAAGTGCATAAGAATAAATAGTTTACGTTCATGTATGGCTACATTTGTTTTTATCCTCTGTGTAAGAGAAGGGCTGCTCCTTATCATAAAGTCTGTCTTTTTCTCATATTTATTATAAATGATCCATTTATGTAGGGTGAACTTGAGAGCACCTGCTTAAAGCTTTCTGTCACCTGCAGGCCTCTAGCTTTGTAAGGTAGCCACTATTTCCTTTCCTTAAGGGAATGTGCACATTGTCATTTGTCAGAGAATTCTAGTGGAGGTCACATGTCTGTTCAAAGTCTAAAAGGCATAACATTTGAAATATGGATCCACTTACCTTTTTTTTTTCCCCAGTTAATATTCTTTTTAAAACCTACATTTAAAAGGGTTTCGCAGTACTGAATAACTTTGTCTAATTGCTTCAGGAGGGCATCTGTAACGAAGAGCTCCTCTTTAAGCTAAGTCATTGTACTAAATAACCACTGCTGCAAACTTTTTTCTGCTGTCAGTTGAAAATCCTTCCTTGAACATACACAGCCCTGAAATATCAAATCTGCTGTGTTTCATAAATGCATGTTATTTAATTGAGACTACCTCAGTGGCTGTCAGTAAAAGTGCTTTTAGTGAAGGACAGTAGTGCTGCAGTGTGGTACTTACCTAAATTATTAAAAGTCCTCAGCATCCTAAAGATATGATATCATTCTGTTGAAAGAAAAAAAAATAAGAAGAATACATTTCAGATTTCAGTTGTGAAATCAGTTTCTTATATTTGGATATACAGTATTTGTATTAGAGGATCTGCTTACTTAAGTCTCATGTTTTTAACCAGTCACTTAATATGAGCATCATATTTGTAATGAAAGGTTGACTTTAGGTAGTCTCAATCTCTGGTAAGAACATAACTTTTGGTATTAAACCATGTTAACAGTATGAAATTGCAGTATATGCAGCTTTTCCTGGAATAATGTAACTTGAATTAACCTTTTGCATTGTGGTCCCAGAGAAATGAAAAACATGCCCTAAGGTATAAAAAGACAATAAAATACTGTCTGTTTCAAGTACTTGTAATATTTGGAATGAATTGGTGTAACCACTGACCTTAGTGACCTAACTCCTGAGTTTGCATTTTGAATGGCACTTCAACAGCCTTTAGTAGCATTTGAAACTTGAAAGTAATTAACTGTTCTTTCAGCATGGCTAAGTAAATGCCTTAGGATGCTTTATAAAAGTTCCATTTCATGTCTTGGTTCACAAAACAGCCTAATGATTTAAATTGATGCTAAATCATTTTGAGTCAAGTCAGAACTGTTTCCAGACATACTATCACTGTATGAAGCCATAGTTTATATACTTTAGGAAGAATAGTTTCAGTGAAACTACAATATGTTTCTAACTCAACAATGACATCAGTTTACCATATATTGCATAATACTTTCACTGCTGATTTGAAAATCTAAGCAATATGCTTTATATCCTAGAATCTGCCACAGTATATTAAGCTGGTTTTATGTATATTCCAATTAGTAATGCTTAATAGGTATCACTGGAGATGTTCTGGTTTGTTGTCCTTCGTGTTGTATTCATCATGGTAGTAATCACTGAAGTTTTAAGTTTTAAGTTAAGGTGAAAACACCCAGTGATGACGCCTGTGTTTGCTAGTTTGTAGTGCTGTATTTCAGCAGTTGCTAACAGATTGCACAGATCGAAGCTTGCACACAAGTGTACCCTGCTAATTAGAAGCACCATCTATCTGAAGCACAGCTAATCTTCAATGTACTTCGTGCTCTGAGTTAGTCTTTCTAAAAATGAAAAAAGGTAGCATACTGTAGGATAATTACATATTGGTCAAAATAGCAATTCTGCTGTTTCTCAGGAAATACTGAACGCTTCCCAGGGATCCTTTCTCCATTTTGCTTCATTATTTTATGTTCTTTGCTTTAACTGTGACTTTGGAGACCATGACAAAATGATGAAATATATAAATTCACCTTCTTGTCTATTTGACTACCTGTATGTCAACATGGAGCAAAATGGTTTGCAGAACAGGATACATCTGAATCTGAAGCTTAGGGAAGGCAGATGTCCTGCGTTCATTGCATATTCTGTGTAGCCTTAAGAAGGTGGCAGTGTTTGCTGATAGATTTGTTAAGAATATGAGATCAAACAGTGCCTTATTTTGGTGGCTTGATTTAATTCTTCTTGAATATATTTAACCAACAGGAAAGCAGATTTTTTTGCAGCTATGATGCATGAAACAGCAGTATAATTTAACTGAAAGGAGAAAAAAAAATTGTTACTTACCTTTAAGTAAAGATGATGTCTTCAAATTATTTCTGCAGTCTAATTTAAAATAAGATGCCCATCACATAGTAAATTAAAGTGGGTTTAAAACTTGGGTCGGTTTTGATTTCTTTAGAATCCAAACTATCAGGATATCACATGCATGCTTGCTCTGTAATACAGAGTACCATTTCTGTGTGATAGTCAGGGAAAATAGCCATTATTTGAAGTAGAAACAGACCTCTAGTAAAAACTCAAGAAATCCCCCAGCTTTCATTTAGAAGCTCTTCAACTTCAACCAAAGTATAGAACTTGAAAAATTTCTGTATTTACTCTGCTTACACAGAAGTCTGAAAATATGAAGGCTGAGTAGTTAAGTAAATGAAAAATAATTTAAAAAATCTGTTTTCTGTCCAGAAATCCCAGTTCTCATTATGTGTAAGGATAGCCTAAAATATAAATTTTAGGTTAAAAACAGTCCTTTTGAGTAGGACTAATATTAATATCCAGAATGAATTATATTTCTATGAGAAAACCTGAGATTATCTTTCTTTTTAAATTGGGAGTTGCCATGGAATGTCAGTGTTAATAGAATTCCATTTGCACCTGGTTTGAACTTACATGGTATAAACCAAAAGCTTCAGATTATGTGGTTTAAACCAAAAGCTTCAGGTTAAAATCTCCAAGTGCAAAAACAAAAGGATCTGAATATTGCAGTTTAATGAAAATAAGTCAGTCTGTAGTGGTGATTTCTTCATATCCATATTTTTTATGGATATTTTATGTATGTACTACAAAACCCGCTTGAGTGTTCTAGAAGCAGGAAAAAATGGAAGTGTAATAATCATAGCTTGTTATCATACCTTACTGTTTTTCAGAGCCACCAGTTCCCATTGCTCCACCTCAGCTGTCCTCAGTTGGTGCAACTTACCTCTGGATACAGCTGAATGCCAATTCCATCAATGGGGATGGACCCATTATCCAAAGAGAAGTTGAGTATCGAACTTCAAGTGGAAGCTGGTATGACATACAACCTGTGGATTCCACAAGCTATAAGATTGGGCACCTGGATCCCGATACAGAATATGAAATCAGCGTATTACTTACAAGACCAGGTGAAGGAGGAACAGGATCTCCTGGCCCAGCTCTCAAAACAAGAACAAAATGTGCTGGTGAGTACTCCAAGGTGATTTGGAAGTTGCAAGCATCTTTCTAGATGAAGATGTAAGTTAATTCACTAGCAGTTTTTACTGTCTGTCTTAAACCAGCAGGTTGCAGAATTAAGACTGAATGGTTTTAATTATATTAGCATTTTCCAGTGACCTTGAAAGCAACCTTCTGTGACATGGTAGACTGTAGATGAAATCATAAATGTACATGCTTTTTTTTTTCTTTTTTTAATGTTGATTATATCAAACATGTAGATAAAGTGGAAAAATATCCTGTGTAACAACAGAAGCTTCACTCTTGAGTCTCAGTTACCAGATGAGGTTTAGCAAAGGACTGCTTTTTGGAGTGATTGACAGCATATTTCTTTACTAAATGCTGTAGTTCAGTTTCTGGTGTTTTTTAGCAATCATGGCTCCTGTTTTGGATGGTAGAATTAATAGAGCTGACCTCTGATTGTAATAGCATGAAAAGTTCACCTATTATACCGAAGCAGTTGTAGAATAATTTTCAGTAAGACTGGAAGTGATATTAGTTTGGGATTTAGCCAATCAGAAAATAACAGAGGCTATTGTGACCTGGATTTTCTTTGGTCATTAGTATTTTCCCCTGGTATTTTGAATCATCTCTCTGCTGCTGTACAGCTGGGAGAAGATAGGCAGGAGTGTAGCTAGAGAAAATGGGAGTAACAAGTGGCATTAGCTTATTGTTCCTAGTCTTTTAAAGAATGACTTAGTCTTACTTGCCTTTTTGACAGGAAAAAATATGTACTTCAACTGAAATAATATATTTTCATTGCATATACTTTCTGTAAAGTCACCTGGCCACCTGTGAGTAAATGTCATTTCAGTTCAATTGAATTGGTGTGAAGTCAAACACAAAATGAAATATAGTTGCTGTCAGAATCCCACTGTTATATTCTGAAGGTGCAAACTTATACAAGTACTAATTATTTTAATTCTTTTTATTATTTTTTTTTCATCACATTACTGAAAAGTATTTAATGGAAAGTACAGATAAATTACAATAATAGTTAAGTTTTTTGTATTTATAAGATTTTCTCTACTAGGCTAAGATAACTTCAGCTTAGTCAGAAGTGGAGCACAAAAATAAAATATAGTGCCCTTCAGGAGGGTTTCTGGGTCACTGTTCCCTTCATAAAAATGTCAGTGTCTGTCTAGACAAGGTAGATACATATTTAATACACAACTACTTCAGTTATTTTAAAATTAAGCATTTTTTCTAATAGCTTTTTCATCTGCTTCTATGATCAGGTAATGAAGTACTGGGTGCTGTGGAAGTGAGCTTGTCTGGCCAGTGGGGCTGTGTTGTGTTACCAGCCTTGGATTAGTCACAAATACAAAGTGCAGCACCAAACAAGCTGCTCTGAAGGAAATTTATCTCCACCTCAGCCAGACTTAATAGAGAGTGATATCTAGAATTTTAGTTATATGCCAGAATATCATATGCTTTCTGTTCTTCTCAGTGGTACATACTGTTGAGTATTAAAACAGGCATTCAGTTCCATAAACCACTGTGTACCAGAAGTGTTTTATTACCTGGTAATGTCTTGTAATACATCAGAATTATTTGTGTTTTCATTAAGCTAAACAGTAACCTTCTTAAATTAAAAGCAGAAAGTTAAATGGCTGAAAAATGTAAATTGAATGATGATATTAAATCTGTCTCTACAAATTGGCTTTTTTTATAGCAAAAGACCTTGCTTTGAAGGTGTAGTGGTTATTGGTTAACTGTTAGCAAGTGACATGCTAATAACTGGCCCAAGGGTTTAAAAAGAGATGCTGATAAACTAATGACGGTACAATTAAGCTGGGTAGGAGTAAAATAATGCCAGTCTCCAAAGCATACCATAGAATTAATAAAACAGGAGTCTTTAAGAGAAGAATCATTGCACCTTTTTAATTACTGTGATAATTGCATGCTGCTTGCCTCTTCCCTAGGGGAAGATAGTGAACCACTTGGAGACTTGAAGCAGTACACTAGGCATTCAATAATCTTAATAGTTCTCCAAAGCATTTGAAATATGTTTTCATTTTAGCAAAATGAGATTTCAGAGCCTTGTAATAGACAAGTCTTATCTGCAACTTTACTAAATAAGTGTCTATAATTGGAATGCAAAGAAAAAAAAAATCTATCCAGACTTGGTTGCATGACCATCGTTGGAGCAGTTTCCACTTTAGAAAGTGCTTTGTTTCCTTTTGATGAAATACAGTGTAAATGCTCTTTCAGTGTAATTCTCAGAAAGCCAAAGAATTGCATGAAGGTCTGGATTAGATTTAACCTAGAATGTGGAGTTCAGGTTTCACGAGTTCAATGGATTTTGGCCACAATGAACCACATTTGAATCAGACCTAGAAAAAAGGGTTTTATTCATTTAAAGGTGTGAAATAGAGTCCTTCCCCCAGCTTGTCTGGAATTTAAATCACCTGCTCCTATGCTCAAAGATTTAAATCATCTGTTCCCTTCCTCACAATCATCTCATACGGTGCTGTGAACTTACAATGCAGAATCTCAGGGACAGGGCATCCACAACTTCTCTGGGAAACCTGTTCCAACTGTGTCACCACCCTCATAGTAAAGAATTTCTTCCTAATATCTGGTCTAAACCTGCTTCCAGATTGAAGCTCTTCCGCTTGTCCTAACACTATTGTTCCTGATGAGATCCAATCTAACACCAAACCAGTGGAACTGTCCATAGTAAAACTAAAGTAGATATGTTGAAGGATTAATAAGATGGAATGTGTTCTGTAAAATCTTCTTATCCATATCAGTATTTCTGGAGAGAGATTTATTTATTTCAGGGCTTTCCAGCATTCTTTGTCTTTGACATTCATTGCATGATACAAATCTTGATCTGGTCTGTGTCTCTGCATTCTGGTGGTGAAACAGTGCCCCAGTTAAAACACACCCGAATAAAATAAGGTAGAACTGCTAAATGAGGTCCTGCAATTGTTGGTCTTTTTTGGTTGGTTTGTTTGTTTGTTTAATTTTGGCTCTGGCCCCTCTGTTAGGAGACTTCATTTCTAATTTATGTTGTTCCTTGAATCTGCTGGTGAACAGATACATCTTAAAGACAGCTACCTTAGGAAGAAAAGTTTAAATAAAATCTTCCCTCCTGCTAAGAGAGGGGATTGTTAAGGCCCCTTAGGGAAAGATATTTTCATTTTCTCTCTCTTTTTTTTTTTTTTTCCCCCACTGTGACATTTGGTATAATTTCAGAGAATTAGCATATTTTCCTTTACTGAACCAGAAAACTCTAAAACTCTATTGGAATTTAAGGGGAAAAAAAAAAGACTGCCATGGAAGAATCTTCTGATAAATTTATCCCAGACTTGAGTTTTTTTAAAAGCAAGATCTCTGCGTCTTTGTGCTAAGACACAGTTACTGCCCTGGAGTATTTGCAAAAACAATTCACTGTCAGTTTAACCAATATATTTATTAGAATGAAATAACAGGAATGTTTTAATTACCATAGTTGATTTTGCTGTCTCTTCTATCCCATCACCTGAGCTTGTCAGGAGGAAAGCTGTTGCTCCCACTACAAAACTGAGCTCTTGAAACATTGCTGCAGGTTTGTTGTAAAGTGTCTGGTACTCTAGAAGGCTAGTTACAATCCGGACGAACAGAGCAGAGGAACTCTTTAAATCCTTTCTCTTGAAAAAGAATAATCTGTGTTTTTCTCAGTTTACTCATTGCTTTGGTTTCAGTTGGTCAATCTTCCACGGTGTCAAAATTATTTCAGTAGTTCTGTGCTGCCCAATGGCATCCACTGGCATTGTGGAAAAAGAAAAAACAATTGACGTGTCAGAATATGCTGATGGAGTGAGTATCCTCTTCCCTCTGATCAATTGACACGTGCATCAGGTTGCACCAGGCAGGACTCTGGGCAGATGGCACAGGCCAGGAACTGTCTTGAACCCCGCATTTGAGATCAATGTGCTCAAGGCATGCTGGAAATTACTCAGTGCCAGAACTTTTCCTCCTGCCCTATGACATGGAGCACTGTCCAAGTCCTACAGGATGGACAGTCTGTATCTTCTTGTGTACAACATTCTGAATAGTAAGTTGGTTTTGCAGTTGGTTTTCTCTGTTTTCCACCCTCCCTCTTCTTTTGTTATTAAGTCTCTAGTTAGTCTCTCCCTTTGTCAGTATCCATGCCCTAGCCTTTCTTGAAACTCAGTGGTGCTTAGTGCTGATTCCCATGCCTTTCCCCATTCTGTATCATTATTAGGAAAGATGAGTTCCTTCCTAAGAATTTCTTTAGGTTTAAATGGCAGCTGCCTTTCTCTGTCCTTCCAGATTTTAATCTTTTGACCTTTTTGTCTCAAGAAAAGAGTAAGGACCTTTGTGTCACAGGGAATTAAGTTATTCCTTCTCGTTTCTGTACTGTGGGGAGCTGCCTGTGAAGAGGTTCAGGGTTTTCGCAGGCATATAACAAAGTCTTAACATTGCTTAGTTTTGTGATCATAGCAAAATGTCAACTTGAAGCCATACTGCAGGTTTTTTCCACAGCTCTTATAGCAATTTTCTTCAGAAGTTTTAACCAAGGTTTTTGCAGCTGTGTTGTATTAGAGCTAAACCTCAGGTCAGAGGCACCTGAACCCTGAGGAGTAGGGTGCAGATATTGCACCATTTTATTTTCCATGGGAAAGTTCCATGATATTTCTAAAGTTTCCATTCCTAACCTGAAACTGTAATAAACTTTATTAGAAAGTTGCATTGATTTAGCAGAACTAGTGAAGTTAGATTTTATTTATGGTTTTATTATGTAAGATCCTACTCTATTGTCCTTTTTACTAATGCCTTTCTGATACGCAAACTGTCTCATATAAGGTGACTTTCTCCTAAAGGTAAAAGCTAGTTTTGGATTTTCTGCACTGTAGCAGGTGAATTGCAGTTGTCAGATGTGCAGGAGATAAATGGAAAAATTTTAATAAAATCCCAAGAAAATGACTGCGTAGTGAGATATGTGTCCATGCGTCTGGTGACTTCTGATGGGGAAGGAAAACAGAAATGTATCTTCTTGGAAGGGCCCCTTCAGAAAACACAAATGTTGTTCAGCATTGACCAGTTTATGAAGGTTCCTCTTCGGCAGCCACTTGTCCGGAAATGAGCACCCAAGTTGTTGCTGACTGAGATGACTTCTCTGATGCCGTGTTACAGAACAGCCTCCCCTTGAGTTATTAGGAAGCTTGGGTTGGGAAAAACTCAGATAATCCAAATTCTTCTCATATAAACATCTCTTTAAATCCAGTTATCTTCCTCCTTGTCTCACTATTTAGAATTTTCCCTAAGAGTCCATTAGTTTCCTGAGGAAAAAAAAGCCCAAAAAACAAAACAAAAACACCAAACAAAAAGCTACAGTCCAGACAGTCTCATCAAAAACCCTGGGGAGATGATGAACACCCAATTCGGGAAACCATTCCCAGGAACAGAAGGGAAAAAAACATGATCAGGACTAGTCAGCATGGATTCACAGAGGGAAATCATGCTTGGTGAACCCAAGCTCCTTCTGTGGTGAGATGGTTTTGTAAGTGAGTAAAGATCACTGGAGTTACTCAGAAGTTACTGGACATCATACAAGATGCTGTAGTTGGCGCTGGTAGAGCAAGAGTGGTGTACAGTGAGGGTTGGACTAGATAAATCAGACCCTTTCTACCTCAGCTATTCTGTGATTCCAAGTTTTTCTCAAAATCTGGGAAGAGAAGCTGTCACCATGGTGTTTGTTAAATTCTCCTCTCTTTAATACACAGGGATGTATAATGATCTTTCCACTTTATTCCTGTCCTTGTCTGAATCTGCACAAACGGTGAGGTACAGTGTGATGGGAAGACTTTATTATAGACAAAAGATTGAGTTCCACTACATTATTCTGGATACTTCTCTAGATTTGTCATTGCCCGTGACAGTGAAAACAGAACATTTTCTTTTAGGGAATAAACACCATGAGAGTATCTGCCCTTTCATCCCAAATGTGTCTTTCCTTTGCAGGGGAAATTTAGGGTTGGCTCTCCTCCATTCAGTGAATTTTTGACCTGTAAACACAAAAGCTTCTCCTAATATTGGCAACCAAGAGAACTGCCATTATATAGAAATTACTAATACCTGTACTTCTGTGTCTCTATTGGTCCTAAATAGTTTTTTGTTAGATTGAACATCCAGAGATCTCACTTGGGAAACAAAATGTTTTTGCTCCCCACCACATGAAGCGGAGGGAAAAAAGAGGACAGGAAAACTGCTGCAAGTATGTAGGTCTGTTTGAAGTATAAAAGGAATGGAAACAATTCCAACAGTCTGGTGTTGGTAAGGACACAGAGCATGAAACCTGACTGTCAGATCAGTTTTTCAGAAGCTCCACACTGAAATATGGAGAAGCATTTGGGATTCATTCCTGACGGTTACAGCTGTTTTAATATATGGATGGAAACAAGAGTGTATGTAAAAATAACTGCCATGTCTTTGGTTGTGTGAAAAGCAGTTGCATAAATGGAGACTTACTTCTTCACTTTAATAGATTCCCATTTCAAAACATTTGCAGAGGAAGAAATTAACCTGCTCTTTGAGACAAATGAACCTTCACTAACTTAGAGCAAACCTGAGGGGCAAAATTATTAATTTCTCATCTGCCAGGTGGAGGGAATGTGAATAAAACATAATGACCCTTAAGGAAAAAGTAGATAATATGATTTCTCCTGTGATATATCTTCATCTCCAGTCTTTGTTGCAGTCTCTTATTAGTTACAAGGATAAGCTCAAAATCACATACTCAAACAATTATTGTGCCCAACTTCCATTCAAGATGAATTGCTTGTTATGGAGTGAGAAAAAGGCAGCAAGCTGGGAGTGTACTGGTTATAAATAAAAGACTGCTATGTGGGCACCTTTAATAGAAGTGGTAAATTGTAAATACTTGTAAAAAATACCATTTTTACAGGGTGTTCCTTAGTATTACTCAGTTCTGAACAAATGAAATGTAAGCTGTTTCATAGATGCTTTGGATCTCTTCTCAGAAGTATAATATTACTTCAGATTTAAATGAAGAGATTGGTATTCTTTTATTAAAAGCAATTAAAAATAACAGGAAAGGAAATTCTTTATCTTTTCAGAGAAGTTCCATGGTGCCTTGAAATTTATCCGTACCAACTTTATGCTGAGCACCTTCTCCCCTCTTTTGAGGCCTATTTTTACATCAGCTATTTCCATTCTCTCATACAGTTATACCATTCTGTCTTCCACTTGTAGGCAAATTTCTCTTCATTTTTAATTATGTTAATCCTTTGGCAAAAACTTTAGCCAATGGAACAGGAATGTATGGCTTTTCCTGTGTCTTAGTCTTATCCAAAACCAAAGCAAAATCTTTTATACGTTTGAAGCAACCAAAGTGTATTTACCTCTTTTAAAAGAATAACTGATTTTGTGTGCCAAAGAGTGTGTATGTGTTTATACAGACACACATGTATATCCCCATCTCTTTTTCCTTCCTATATACGTGTATATGGCCAAAGGGAATTTAGGCTCTAAAGGGTTTCTTACTTAAAAAAAAAAAAAAAAAAGTTGCATGAACTTATGAGCTGAGTATAAAAAACTTCATTTGTTTTATGAGTCAGGAAAATAAGATGTCCCATAGATATCTATGATACTAAATGCCACCTCCTTGTGAAGGTAATCCCATTTTCCCTTATGACAGACTTGCATGGCAGGAGGGAGCACCCAATTTAGCACAAATCTGTTGTCAAAGGAGTATTTGATGGTAGACTTCTGCTTGTCTGCCGTGAGCTTCCCCCTGAGTGGGGGTTTCACTAGTTTGGCTCTCTCATCTTCTGGAATTAAATTCTGTCAATACTGTGTCAAATCAGTTTAAATTTTAA